>SKCR01014015.1:0-44768 GCA_019454045.1 Zanthoxylum bungeanum | reverse complement strand
ATATATTGCGAGGGTTTTTCGAGTGCAAATTGGCAACCAATTTATTATCTTTGTTAAGGTCTCATCATCATACACCCTTAAACATGCATTCTAAATACATAATAAAGTGCGTATAAATAAAGTAATAATGATATGCAGATGGATACTTAACACATTGATCCTAGATCAAATCTCTCTTTTTCTCTCTCCCGCTAGCACATGTATTTGTTTATACCCGTTACACTACACTTCTAAAGAAACCTCATTTACATTGAGGGGAATATGTGAGAAGAGAATACAAAGAATAAGGAGGTAATAAGGCTGGACACGCAGGTCCAATTTAATAAATCAAATTTATTACAACAATTTCTAAAATTGCCCCACCCATCTAATATCCATCCGATATACATTATTCATGCATCGCAACCATGTATTCACACAAGCATGCTATCAATCAATCTAATCAAATGAATTAATCTGATAATTAGTGATCATACAATGTTCAAACAACGATTTGATTTTGCTCGAGTCAAACTCGTTTTGCGAATAAATACTTAAAGTACGAATTCTCGAATTAAATTAAACTACAAAATTAAATCCAATTCAATTTGTATTTAATTCTAATTCATTATTTAATTCCAAATTAAATACTACACTTTATTTAATAAACCTTTTACGACTTAAATTCCAAATTTAATCGCAACGGGTCTCAAAGCCCGATTAACGTCCAACGTCAATTCAATTAAAGTCCAATGGGCTTTTAATTAATTTCTTAAGGCGTGGACTTTTGGTCAACTCGGGTCAAACCCAATAACCAAAGTCCAATCTGGGAGTTACCCTATAAGCCCAGAAATCAATTTTGGCTCATTAGGCCCAATTAAACTTTAAAGGTCCATTTGTCGCATTTCGGCTTTATGGAGGCGGTTTTAGGCCTAATTGGATCCAACCAATTTTGCCTAAACCCAACTTAGTACAACCAAGCTCAATAAGCCCAATTACAACACAACAAGCCCAAATCTAATTTTAAGGCCCAAATAATTAAATTCTAAAAATCCAATTTCCCAATTTAATTACACTAAAGTGTATAACACAATTAATCACCCAAATCAATATTTCCAAAACATTAATTTATACAATTAATCATGCTCAATTACAACAAAACATGTCCAACACATTTCATCAAAAATCAAACCCAATACATGCTCAATAAGTCTCGGCAATATGGTGATTTATTTGTCCAATTTTAAATCCAATCCAATTGAATCAAATTCAACATTAAATCAACATTTCCAATTGATTTCCAACACATCCAATGATCAAAAATCAAAATTCCAAGACAATAAAATAGGGCATTATATTCGGCTAAGCCATCCATTTTGGGTAAAATTGTTCCAAACCAATTTTCTTGAAATTGATCCAATCAAACTTCAATTCAACATGATTTAAGCATATTCAAACATCCAATTTAATTAAATCATGCTCAAAATCAATTTACCCAATTTTAAGCCCTAAATCAATTTCATGTTTTTCCTTGCTCATGATACCATTGTTGGAGTTTGCTAAGGTCCCAATGATCATTAAACAAGCATGAACATAAGTGTGAATACAACGAGGGAGTTGCGGAATACTCACATCGAGCAGTTGAGCGACGCGATAGGCAACAAAACTCAACTTTCTGCCTCTTGGACTGCTCGGCAGTGGCTGTTTGTGCAGTCCTCAAATTCAGCCATTGAAGGTCCTTGAACAAGCTCCAAGCTTTGTCAAACAATTCCCGGCTCATGGGTGAACTTCCATATCACCTTCGCATGACTTCGTAGTGTGCTAGCACTCCCGATTTTGCCACAAAATCGCGACTTTAGCTTCCATTTTCTTCCTCCATTTTCACGACAGTTCACTGCCAAGAACAGAAGAAAATTTCAGCCCTAATGGGCGTGAGAGAGAAGGAGAATTTTGAGGAGAGAGAGATAAAATTGTTTTAAGTGTAATTGGTTATTGATTTCTAAAATCAAATACACAATTTTGGTTCCAAAAGTCAAAGAAATTAATGCCACAAATTCCAACCACACACATCACTCAATCACATCAATCACAAGTTGTCAAGTCACATCACTCAAAGGGACAAGTGATTTGACGCTTGATGCGACTAGTGATTTTGCGCTTGATTTGACTTGCGTGCCGCACAAGAATTCAAAATGCGAATGCTCTCGCAAATAATCTCGGGCTCGTTTCGCAAATTCCAAATTAACGAATTTTCCATTGCGTCGTAATTAAATGATTACGCCTAGCGAAGTCACTATTCATGTCGCTAACGAATTAATTCTAAATTAACTCGTTCGCCCGAATTAAAATCTAATTTTAATTCCGTGTCGAAATCCAATTTCGTTTAATATATCAAATATATTAATTCATCGATTAATTCCAAATTAATCGTTATCTCTCTTTAATTGATATTTTATCCCAGATAAAATATCTCCTCAATTAATCCTAAATTAATTTTCTCTCTCATCTTATTAGTCCCAGATTAATTAAAAATGTGAGTCATACGTCATCGGTGAATCTTCAGGAAGCGACCCATGAGATCCCCGGATATGTTGGCAATAAATTCGGTCGTCGGACTATCCGAACACGTAAGTACCTCGTACTACGTTTATACCGATTTACAAGATAAGGTTGGCTTCTAACAAAGCGCCATGCCTACCCAATTCTCCAGAAATATCCTTACAATAAATGATCTATATCAGGCGTAGTATACGTAGTATTGCGTATTTCGATCCAGTATCGGATGATCACATGCAAGGCCTGGGGCTGGTACAGTGTCTGCCCCGTACGAAGCATATATCGGATTACGAGCAACTAGTCTCTTTATTATTGGATAATCATGACCAAGTCATATTATCCCGACGGTTGCAACCTTTTTAGAGAACCAGTTTTGTATCCCTACGCGATAATCATCTCCATATGACTGGAGTGACACTTCCGTCTTGACATCACACCCAAAACACTACGATTCTCAATATACCCAGCATAGGCGTACACAAAACCTGTTAAAGCCCTGGACGACCGTAACCAAAGTATATTTATTGTCGTAAGTATTAGCGGTGCAAGTGTCAAGTTAAGACCAAATACACCTACCCTGATTTCGGACTTCCATAGACACATAGTCATACTACCAATGGAATTTCGAGGGGGTCTATCCAGAGCGAAGCCGTTTCCCGTACCATCGGTAAAACACAACCTCCTATTACACTTGCATGAGTATATACCCAAATATATGATAACTATGCTGTTATGCCCTCACAACGCGCACAAGTGTAATACTAGTCTTTTACGTATTTATCGATGTCCAATCTCGATAATACTCTGACTAGGGATATTTAATGATTTATCCTTCGTGGACTGATACTGTCTCATATAATTCTCATTCCAGGAATAAATCATAGGGACCTCCTATCATTTATACATCTAGGTGATCTAATCACAAATGATAAAAGTGCAATCTCCTTTGTTACATAGTTAATTTGTACAACAACACCATGATCTGTACAAATAGTGACGCTATGGGTCATAATTGTCCAACACTCTGGGAGAGTGTCAGTAGCTTTCTAGATCTATCCCAGTAGATCATTATTCCTAGAATAAAGCCTGCTTCTCCCAGGTTTTTCATGGAGAATTTTATGAAAGCCAAGATTTCACCGATTATAGTATGGGAATGTTATTGCTGAGAAGCTATACATCATCAACATAAGGACAACGAATGTCAGTGCGCTCCCACTAAACCTCTTATATACACAAGAATAATCTTCGTTTTGAATGAAACCATATTCCATTATGATCTCATCAAAACTTTGACGTTAAGAACATAATGCTTGCTTCAATCCATAAATGGATCGATGAAACTTGCAAACCTTGTTTGCATTTTTTGGCATGAAAAAGCAGTCAGGATGTTGTAAACATCCTCCAAAAGGTTTCCGTTAAGGAAAGAGGTTTTGACGTCCATCTGTCATATTTCACAAACGAAATATGCAGCAATAGCAAGCATTATCTGAATGGATTTAATCATTGCAACAGGTGAAAAGGTTTCGTCGTAATCGACACTATGTGGTTGACGATACCCTTTCTGTATAAGCCTAGCTGCGTACATTTGTATGTTGACATCCATGTATGTCTTCCTTGGAGACCATTTGCAACCAATAGGCATAATGTCTTCTGGTATATCAACTAGTATCCAAACTTGGTTGTATACATGTAATCCATTTCGGACTTCATGGAACCTTGCCATATAGCGGAGTCGATACCTTGTATCACTACGTCACACGTAGTCGGTTTATTATTCTCAATAAGATTAATATCTACATGAGGTGAGATTAGAAACTCATACCTTTCAGGTTGTTCTCTGACTCTCTCCGACTTACGCGGTTCTTATGTATTCGAATATTGTGGTACAATTTCATCCCTGATGAACTGTTGGTGTTCCGTAAGGACTCGGTGCCTGGAACAATATTACTCCGATTTTCATCGATTTTTACTTTCCTCCCACTTAACACTGCATATATGAATTCCTCTTAAGAAAACTGCATGGAGAGCAACAATTGAGCATTGTTCTCTTGTGAGTTGTATAAGTACTACACTTTGGTTTCCCTAGGATAACCTAAAAATAGGCACTTATCCGATTTGGGTTCTAGTTTGGTACCATCCAAACATTTAACGTGCCTAGCATCCCCAAATCTTCAAGAATGAGAAACCCGGTTTCTTTCCTGTTCATATCTAATATGAAGTATGTCTAACAGATTTTCATGGAACCTTATTCAAAATAAGTATTGCACTGTTTAATGCGTATCCTCAGAAGGAAATTGATAGCTCAGAGCGACTCATAATTAACCTTACCATGTCCAACAAAGTTCGGTTTCTCTATTTGGACACACCGTAAAATTGAGGTGTCCCGGGAGGAGTCCACTGTGAAAGAATACCATACTCTTTCAAGTAATCTTGAAACTCATATGTTTAAGTATTTTACACTTTGGTCCAACCGTAATGTTTTTAATACTTTTACCGATTTGTTTTCTTACTTCGTGTCGAAACTCTTTGAATTACTCAAAAGTTCCTTACTTGTGTTTCATAAGATACACACATAACCGTAACGCGATGCCACATCCGTAGAGGTTATGAAGTATTCATATCCACCTCTAGCCTAGCTAGACATGGGCCCACTTACGTCACTATGAACGAGGGCTAACAGATCGGTGGCATTTTCACTTTTACCAAGTAAAAGGTGTTTTAGGCACTTTGCCTAATAAACTAGATTTGTAGACATCATTTAAATTAGAATCAAATCTGTCCTAGTATCCACTCTTCGAAAGTGTGGATATACGAGTCTTGTTAATGTGTCCCAGACAACAATGCCACTTTTAAGTCTCAACAGATTTATTCAGTTTGAACTTTTGTCTGTCTTATTATATGTTTGAGATTCATTTATATTCTAAATATAAATATTGTTATTCACATCTAATATGCTTATCTCAATATCATCTTTATAAACAAAACACTTAGTGTTCTAGAATATAAAGGTATACCCACAACGGGTTAAACAAGATACAGAGATAATGTTCATAGTCAAACAAGATACATTATAACAGTCTCCTAATTTAAGTACATACCCAAAATGGCAGTTCCAAAACTTACGTTTCTAAAGCCAAAACAATGACTTATGTTCTATTTCCGGCTTATAGGTCGATCTCATCCAAAACCAGTCTTCTGCTTATCAGCAGATCCCGCACATCAGTACATATATTCATGTACCACATCTAGTATCAAAAATCCAATTTTAAAACCAGTAGTGAACATGTTTATAACAAACATTCTTGAAGCCGGAACCTTGTCCCGCCTTCACTTCCTTCATGTCTGCCTTGTCCATATGGCAGTCACACTTCTAGTGACCCCGTTTGCCACAATTTAGGCAGACAACTTGAGATATGTCCTTTTAAGAAGCTTTGGCTGTGCAAAACGGATTGAGCACTAAAGTTATCATCACAATGAGTCTTCTTAAACTCATGCTCTACTATTTGCTCAACTCCGGGCTCATGCTTGAGAGGTTTCTCTATCAAATATAATAACTTCTCAGCTCCTAGGACTATCCTGAAGTTCTATTCCCAATCTGAAAATTAAAGCCGTTAAAGACATTTTCACCCAGGATTATGTTCTAAACGATAATCTTTCAGTTATCTTGATTCCAATAGTCCAACTATCCAATCAACGATTTCGGGTACAATCGAATATAATGATTACTATAGTCTAACTATTGATCGGTTACTTTCAAATGTATTGATTATTATAATCCAATTATCTAACCAACTACAAATGAAGTAGTTTGAATACAGTCCAACTGTTTAATTAAAACAACAATTGAATATTAGTCTAACTAATATATTTAAAATTAATGACAAAAAATAAAATGAGCTCGTATTGACAAGTATCTAAACGAAATTGCAAATATAATACTTGCCTCTCACTATTTTTCGGCGAGCCTCTAACCCTCTGTGGAGTACTCGGGAAACCTAGTTTCCTAGTGGGCTAGGATCCCGTTAAAATATACACAACCTTGACTTTGGCCAACAAGTTGTATAAAATTTAACTAGGTAGATCTCTAAGATCAATTGGATCTCATCCAATTCCTAGATTCAGTAGGTGGACCTCCAAGTCCGAAACATGTATATACAATATATATGCCAATATATCCAATATATTGCCTAACCTTTTTCCTCTGAATCAACTAAGCCTTGGCTTTGGCTCAACAAGCTTAATAAAACCAGTTAAACATGACCTATTGACAGTGGGAAAGCTTCGTAATCGAGGTCGATGAACAAGAAGTGACCTTGACTTTGGCCAACAAATCACAACTTGCCCAAGACGTATGATATGGAACAAAGCTTTCGTGATTCAAACACATTTAAGATGGACAAAGGTCTTGACTTTGGCTAACAAACCAATGCCAATCTTGGATCTTGAGAGAGAATCACTCAATGGAAGGAAAAACGCTTAATATTATTTGAGGGTTTTTCGCGTAAATTGGCAACCAATTTATTATCTTTGATTAGGTCTCGTCATACACCCTTAAGCATGCATTCTAAAAGCATAATAAGGCGCGATAAAATTTAATAATGATATGCGGATGGATATACAATAAATTGTTCCTAGAACAAATCTCTCCATTTCCTCTCTCCCGCTAGCACTATTCTTATTTCTACCCTATTACATAATACTTCTAAAGAAACCTCATTTACTTTGAGGGGAATTGGTGAGAAGAGAAATACAATGAGAAAAGAGGTAATAGGCTGGACTCGCAGGTCCAATTTAAGAAATTCTAAATTTATTACAACAATTTCCAAAATTGCCCTCACATTTCTAATATCCATCAGATATACATTATTCATTCATACATCCAAGTATTCACACAAAGCATGTTATTCAATCAATCTAATCCAATTAATTAATCTTTGATTAATGACCATCCAATGTTCAAACAACGATTTGATTTGCGCGAGTCAAACTCGTTTAAAAATAAATACTCAAAGTAAGTATTCTTGAATTATATCGAACTACAATTTTAAATCCAATTTATTTTTTATCCATTACTAATTCATATTTAATTCTAATTTAAATAATTACACTTTTAAAAGTGCCTTTTAGACTTGGATTCCAAATCCAATCTATATGGGTCTCTAAGGCCCAATTAGTATCCAATACTTTTTAATTAAAGTCCAATGGGCTTTTAATTAATTCTTTAGGCTTGGGCTTTTGGCCAAAATGGATCTAACCCATAATGCCTAGGCCCAATAGGAATCACCATATGCCATAAAATCAATTTTGGCCCATTAGGCCCAATTAATTATTAAATGCCCAATGTCATACTTTGGACTTTATGGAAATGGTTTAGGCCCAATAGGATCCAACCCAATTGACCAAAACCAAACTTGGCCCAACCAACCCCATTAAGCCCAATTACAGCAAATTAAATTACTACATCATTCTAAATTACATATTAATTCAATTAAAGTGCAATCACCATAATTAATTAATTAACCTAATGTTTCCAAAACATCAATTTATCTAATTAATCATGCATAATACCCAAATTCATGTCCAACATTAAATGGGGCAACATCAATCCTCCAACAACATGCATAGCTCACGGTAAAGGCAATAAAAAATCATTCAATTTGATTTCAATCCAATTAAATCAACATTCAATATTTCTATCATGCCAATTAACACATCCAATTGCTAAAATTGAAAATTTACCATGAGCATTTTCTAGGGCTTATATTCGGCCATGTGAGGGGATTTGGGGAAAATTAAACTATTCAATTTTCTCAAAATAAAAGATACACAAATCCAATTCATCATCATCCAAACACAACCAAATAACCAATTTAGAAATTTATAAGCTCTAAGCACAAAATCCCCAAATAAAGTCCATAAACCCTAAATCCAAATCAAGCTTAGATCTCGTTCTGATACCATTGTAAGTGTCCTAGACATGCCACAAGATCTCTAAGCGTGATTATTGTGTGAATTAATCAAGAAAGTTGCAGAATACTTACATTGATCGGATTTAGGATTTCAAATGATTCAATGGATGTTGAAGCTTCCAAGCTCATGGGTGAGTATCCCTATCACCTTCACTTGACTCCTTTATGTGCTAGCAAGAACAAAATTGAAACAAATTTTAGAGAGGGAAGCAATCGGCCCTTGGTGACCCAAGGCCATTCGGCCAATCTTCACTTCATAGGCCATTCGGCCTTTTTAAAAGGAGAAAGCCAATTCCTATTAGCTAAAACTTCAAAGAGAAAAGCAATCAGAGGAAATCGGCCAATCAAAGAAGAAAGACAGATGCCAATTCTTTCGGCCTTTCTAAAAGTCAGAGAGTAGTGGCCATTCGGCCAAAGAGAGAGTGTAATATATTTCTCATTTCCAAAATTTATTAAATGTGTTATATATCTTGACTTTTGTGTTGGGTGTTTAAAATAAAATCCAAACACTATTGCCAACTACTTCTATCAATTGTTGACAATTGATGTAAGTCATGGGTCCCATGTTAGACAATTATGACTCATAGCGTCACTATTTGTAAAAGACATTGTGGTTTTTGTACAAATTAAATATGTGACAATGGAAATTGTTATTTTATCATTTGGTAATTAGATTACTTGAATATATAAATTATAAAAGTCCTTATGATTAGTTTTGGATTATAAGATATGAGACAATATCAATCCACCAAAGGTTTAATCATTAAATATCCCTAGTTGTAGTATTATCGAGACTGGACATCGATAATGCAGAATATGCTAGTATTACACTTGTGCGCGTTATGGAAGCGTAACGGCATAGTTCTCATATATTTGGGTATTGGATACTCATGCAAGTGTAATAGGAGGTTCTATTTACTGATGGTATGGGAACAGCTTCTCTCTGGATAGACCCCTCGGAATCTCATTAGTAGTATGACTATGTGTCTATGGGAATCTGCATCATGGTAGGTGTATTTGGTCTTAACCTGAGACTTGCATCGCTAATAATTGCGACAATCAGTACGCTTTGGTTTTGGTCGTCCAGGGCTTTAACAGGTTCTGTGTACGCCTCTTCTGGGTTTATTGAGAATCGTAGTGTATTGGGTGTGATGTCAAGATGGAAATATCACTTCAGTCATATGGAGATGATGATCACGCATGGATACAGAACTCGTACTCTATTATGTTGGCGGCAACTATCGGGATAATATGACAAGTTCATGATTATCCGATTAAAGAGACTAGTTGCTAGTGATCCGATATATGCTTCGTACGGCGCATACACTATTCCAGCCCCAGGCCTAGCATGTGACATCCGATATTGGATTGCAATACGTAATACTACGTATACTATGCCTGACAAAGATTATATATTCCTTAAAAGAATATTTCTGGAGAATTGGGTAAGCACGGCGCTTTGCTAGAAGCCAACTATGTCTTGTAAATTGGTAAGAACGTGGCACCGGGTACGCAAGTATTCGGATAGTCCGACGACCGGATTTACTGCCAACATATCCAGGGATCTCATGGGTCGCTTCCTGAAGATTCACCGATGACGTATGACTCGAACAAAATTAATCTGGGATTAATTATGAGAGAGAGAGAAAATTAATCTAGGATTAATTGCGGAAAGAATTTATCTGGGATAAAATTCAAATTGAAGAGAGAGAACGATTAATTTAGAATTAATCGATAAAATAATATATTTGATATATTAAATGAAATTGGATTTCATAGCGGAATTAAAATTGGATTTTAATTCGGGCGAACGAATTAATTTACAATTAATTCATGAGCGACTTTCGTAATAATTTTGCAAGGTATTATTAATTAATTAAATTTGATTTAATTAAGTCGCAACGGAAAATTCTTTAATTCGGAATTAATGAACCCGAGCCCGGAATGTATTTGCCGGCCCAATCGAATTTTGAATTAAAGTGGGGCCCACATCAAGTCACATCACAAGTCAATCTCATCACTTTATTTGATGGAAGTTGTTAGTTGGTGATGGCTTGATTTACACACTTTCTTATTTTAATTATGAAAAGTGAGTGACATTTTACTAACTTGGATTTGGTATATGTCTTTGATTTTGGAAAATCAAAAACACTTCACTCTCTTTTTCTTCTCTTCACCGTGAAAGCCTCTATCTCTCTCTCAATTCTCATTTTGCTGAGAACAACAAAGAACAAATGGAAGATTTTTGTTGCAATTTTCTTCCTTAGCTAGCACTTAAAGAGTCAACAAAGGTGTTAGGGAAACCTTTCCATTGAGTTTGGAATTCAAGATTCAAAGCTTGGAGCTCAACCATACAAATCAAAGGAGAGCTTGGAGCAATTCTCAAATGAGAAAATTTTTGTTGTCTACGCATCCATATAACCGATCGTTGTAAGTATTTTTCCTCAATCTTACTTCGAGTATTCACATGTTTTATGCTTAATTGATCCTAGGAATGTTCTTAGAGAACCCAACAATGGTATCAGAGCCAAATTAAGCATGAAATGGATTAGGGTTCATAAACTTGAATTTGGGTATTTTTGTTTGGAGCATGATTTCATCAAATTGATTGTTTGAGTATGATAAGATTATGATAACTTAGAGTTATGCAAGATTAATTTTGAGAAAAATTGATTAGATAATTTTTCCCCAAATTGGATAGCATGGCCGAATGTATGACCCTTGTAGCTCATGGTGATTTTTTGATTTTTATACCATTGGATGTGTTTAAAATGCATGAATATATTGATTTGTGATTTAATTGGATTGAAATCAAAATCATATAGAAAATGCACAAAATGTCGTGAGATAGAGATGCATGTTATCACTTGATTTTGCTTCAATTGTGTTGTACATGTATTGAATATGATAAAGCATGATTAATTAATTAAATTGGTGTTTTGGAAATGTTAATTTAACTAATTAATTATGGCTATACACTTTAATTAAATAAATTGTGATATTTGGAATATTGGAATTTAATAAATTAGGCTTCAATTTGGAATTGGGCTAAAATTGTAATATTTGGGCCTAATGGGCTTAGTTGGGCGAAGTTGGTTTAGGACAATTGGATTGGATCCAAATTGGGCCTAAAACCATTCCGTTAAGTCCAAATATAATAAATGGGCCTTTAAATATTTAATTGGGCCTAATGGGCCGAAATTAATTTTATAGCAAATATGGTGATTCCTTTATTGGGCCTTGGCATTTGGATTTGACCCATATTGGCCAAAGCCCATGCCTTATGAATTAATTAAAAGCCCATTGGACTTTAATTAAATTGACATTGGATGTTAATTGGGCCTTTGAGACCCATTAAGATTAGATTTAGAATCTAAGTCGTAAAGGCACATTAATAAAGTGTAATTATTTAATTTGGAATTAAATAAGAATTAGTGTTGAATACAAATTAAATCGGATTTAAAATTGTAGTACGATATAATTCAAGAATACGCACTTTGAGTACTTATTCTTAAACGAGTTGGACTCGCGCAAATCAAATCATTGTTTGAACATTGGATGATCATTTAATTCAAAGATTAATTAATTGGATTAGATTGATTGAATAACATGCTTTGTGTGAATCCATGGATGTATGGTATGAATAATGTATATCCGATGGATATTAGATGGGTGAGGGCAATTTTGGAAATTATTGTAATAAATTTAGAATTTATTAAATTGGACCTGCGTGTCCAGCCTTTATCTCTTGACTTTTTGTAATTCTCTTCTCACCAATTCCCCTCAATATAAATGAGGTTTCTTTATTGTATTATGTAATTAGGTAGAAGTTAGAATAGTGCTAGCTGGGGAGAGGAAAGTGAGTGATTTGTTCTATGAACAATTTGTTCAATATCCATCCGCATATCATTATTATTTTAATTCACGCCTTATTATGCTTTTAGAATCAATGCTTAAGGGTGTATGATGAGACCTAATCAAAGATAATAAATTGGTTTCCAATTTACGCGAAAAACCCTCAAACAAATATGAAGCGATTTCCTTCCATTGAGTGGTTCTTTCTCAAGATCCAAAGATTGGCATTGGTTTGTTGGCCAAAGTTAAGATCAATGTCCATCGCGGATGTGTTTTAACCATGAAGGCTTTGTTCCATATCGCATGTCTTGGGCAAGTTGTGATTTGTTAGCCAAATTCAAGGTCACTTCTTGTTCATCGATATGGATTACGAATCTTTCCAAGGTCAATGGGTCCCGCTTAACTGGAATCATTAAGCTTGTTGAGCCAAAGCCAAGGCTTAGTTGATTCAGATGAAAATGTTAGGAAAATATATTGGATATATGTTTCGGATTTGGAGGTCCACCTACCGGATCTAGGAATTGGATGAGATCCAATTGATCTTAGAGATCTGCCTAGTTAAATATCATACAGCTTGTTGGCCAAAGTCAAGGTTGTGTGTTATTTAACGGGATCCTAGCCCACTAGGAAACTAGGTATCCCGTGTACTCAACAGAGGGTTAGAGGCTCGCCGAAAAATAGTGGGAGGCTAGTATTGAATTTGCAATTTCGTTCAAATACTTGCCAATGCGCGCTTTCAAATTATTTCGTCATTTTATATATTTATTAGATGGACTAATATTTTATTATTTTTATTGTAACAGTTAGACTGTACCCAAAAATCGTTAATTGAATAGTTGGACTATTGCAATTAAGATGGCGGGAAAGATCAACGTTAGGGACATTATCATGGGCGAATATGTCTTTAAGGGTGCGAACTTTCCTGACTGGGATAGGAACCTCAGGATTGTCTTGGGGGCCGAGAAGATGCTCTATATGATAGAGTGACCTCTCGGGCCTAAGCCCAGAATTGACCAGCCGCTTGAGCTTGAGATTTGGAAGACTCACAGCGATGACAATTCAACTGCTCAATCTGTCATGCTCGTTGCAATGACCCATCAATTTCGTCGCTAGAACAAGGGATTGGATCCCTATACTATGATGTCAAAATTGAAGGACCTTCATCGATCTAACCTTAGATCGCAATGGTATGAATTGCAGAAGAAGCACTTTCGCTCTCGAATGTCAGAGGGTACATCTGTCGAGCACCATGTGTCGCAGATGATTGCTGACATCGAACAGCTGGGTCAGCTAGGCATAACCTTTGAGGCTGAGACATCTATAGATTTGATCTTGCAGTCTCTTCCTGACAGCTGGAGCGGGTTAATCATGAACTATAATATGATTAACCAAGACCATACTCTTGGAGAGTTGATGGCAATGCTGCGTGAAGCAGAAAAAGAGCTATTAAAGGGCAAAAAAGGCGAGGTGCGCTTCGCTTCAACATATCAGTTTGTCAAGGCTTGGCCAAAGGCTACTGGAGGTGTAAAGAAGAAGAAGAATAAGAATAAGAATAAGGGCAAGGCCAAATCATCGAAGTCTTGGAAGACTAAGGATAAATCCCAAGATGTCTGCCTACAGTGTGGCAAATAAGGTCACTGGAAGAGTGACTGCCATGAGTACAAGGCGCACATGAAGGAAATCAAAGCGGGCAAGACACCGGCTTCAGGTATGTTTGTTATAGAAATAAAAATGTCTACTTCTAGTTTTAAAAATTAGATTTTTGATTCTGGTTGTGGTACTCATATATGTACTGATGTGCAGGATCTGCAGATTAGCAGGAGACTGACTTTAGGAGAGATAGACCTCAGAGTTGGAAATGGGACTAGAGTCGTCGTTTTAACTGTTGGGACCTACATTTTGGAACTGCCATCGGGGCTTGTACTAAATCTATCAGACTTTTATTATGTACCTAGTTTGACTTGGAATATTATTTCTGTATCTTTATTAGCCTAATGTGGGCATACTTTAGTATTCAGAAACACTGGGTGTTTTGTGTATAAAAATGATATTGAGATATGTAGTGCTGATGTGAATAATGGTCTTTATATTTTGAATATAAATCAATCTCAAACATATAATGTAACAAACAAAAGGCTTAAATTAAGTAACAAAGATGAAACTTATATGTGGCATTGTCATCTAGGACACATTAACAAGACTTGCATATCCACACTTTCGAAGAGTGGGTACTTGGACGGATTTGATCCAAATTCATATGACGTCTGCGAATCTTATTTATTAGGTAAAATGCCTAAAACACCTTTTAGTGTTAAAGGTGCACGTGCCACCGAACTGTTAGCCCTCATTCATAGTGATGTATGTGGGCCTATGTCTAGCCATGCTAGAGGTGGATATGAATACTTCGTAACCTTTACGGATGATGCATCGCGTTATGGTTATGTGTATCTTATGAGACACAAGTCGGAAACCTTTGAGAAATTCAAAGAGTTTTGACACGAAGTAGAAAAACAGACTGGCAAAAGTATTAAAACATTACGGTCAGACCGTGGAGGAGAATATTTAAGCAATGAGTTTCTTGATTACTTGAAAGAGTATGGTATTCTTTCACAGTGGACTCCTTCCGGAACACCTCAATTAAACGGTGTGTCCGAACGGAGAAACCGAACTTTGTTGGACATGGTAAGGTCTATGATGAGTCGCACAGAGCTACCAATTTCCTTCTGGGGATATGCATTGAACAATGCAATACTTATTTTGAATAAGGTTCCGTCAAAGTCTATTCAACAGACTTCATATGAAATATGGACAGGAAAGAAACCGGGTTTCTCATTCCTGAAGATTCGGGGTTGCTGGGCATACGTTAAATGTTTGGATGGTACCAAACTAGAACCCAAATCAGATAAGTGCATATTTGTAGGTTATCCTAGGGAAACCAAATGATATTACTTTTACAACCCACAAAAGAACAAAGTATTTGTTGCTCTACATGCGGTTTTCTTTGATAAGGAATTCCTAAATGCAGTGGTTAGTGGGAGGAAAGTAGAACTCGATGAAAATCAGAGTGATATTATTCCTGGATCATAATCCTTAACGAAACATGAACAGCTCATCAGGGATGAGACTGTACCACAATCTTCGAATACACAAGAACCGCGTAGGTTGGAGAGAGTCAGAAAACAACCTGAGAGGTATGGGTTTCTGATCTCACCTTATGTGGATATTAATCTTATTGAGGTAGACGAACCGGCTACGTATGAGGAAGCGATACAAGGTATCGACTCCGGTTTATGGCAAGATGCCATGAAATCCGAAATGGATTCCATGTACACCAACCAATTTTGGACACTGGTTGATGCACCAGAAGGCGTAAAGCCTATTGGTTGCAAATGGGTCTTCAAGAAGAAGACCGACATGGATGGCAACATACAAACATACAAAGCTAAGCTTGTAGCGAAAGGGTATCGTCAACGATATGGTGTCGATTACGATGAAACCTTTTCACATGTTGCCATGATTAAATCCATTCAGATAATGCTTGATATTGTTACACATTTCGATTACGAAATATAGCAGATGGACGTCAAAACCGCTTTCCTTAACGAAAACTTTTCGAAGGATGTTTATATACAATAGCCTGACGTTTTTTTCGTACCAAAAACGCAAACAAGGTTTACAAGTTAAATCGATCCATTTATGGATTGAAGCAAGCATCGCATTCTTGGAACCAATATTTTGATGAGATCATAAAAGAATATGATTTCATTCAAAATGAGGATGATCCTTGTGTATATAAGATGGTTAGTGAGAGCGCACTAACATTCAATGTCCTTTACGTTGATGATGTATTGCTTATTGGCAATGACATTCCCATGCTACAGTCGGTGAAAGCTTGGCTTTCATTAAAATTATCCATGAAAGATCTGGGAGAAGCAGCCTTTATTCTGGGAATAAAGATCTACATGGATAGATCTAGAAAGCTGCTTGGACTCTCCTAGAGCACATATATTGCCAAAGTGTTGAAGAGATTCAACATGGAACAGTCTAAGAGGGGACTGTTGCCAGTGTCACATGGCGTCACTCTATCTAAGGACATGTGTCCTAAAACTGAAGATGATAGAGATAACATGAGTCGGATCCCATTCTCTTCTGCAGTCGGATGGATCATATATGCCATGATATGTACGCGACCTGATGTCTCGTATGCTTTGAGCATGTGTAGTCGCTATCAGGCCGATCCAGGTGATAGTCACTGGATGGCGGTTAAGAACATCATTAAGTATCTTAGACGAACTAAGGATGCCTTATTAATCTATAGAGATGGAGAACTTGAGGTAACTGGGTTTACCGATGCAAGTTTCCAAACCGATAAAGACTACTGTAAGTCGAAACTGGGTACATATTTTGTTTGAACAACGGAGCAATAAGCTGGAATCTTCCAAGCAAGAGACTGTTGCCGATTCAACAATAGAAGCGGAATATATCGCTGCAGCTGAGGCAGCAAAAAAGGCAGTTTGGATCCGTAAATTCCTAATTGGATTAGGAGTAGTTCCGTTAGCAGCTGAGCTCGTTCCTTTGTATTGTGATAATAACGGGGCTATAGCGCATGCTAAGGAACCACGGTCTCTCAACGATCCAAGCATGTTCTTCGACGTTTCCATCTGATTCGTGAGATCATACATCGTGGCGATGTGAAGATCGGGAAGGTCGCATTAGATGACAACACTGCAGATCCGCGGACGAAAGCTATTCATCAGCAAAAGTTTGAGCGACATGTACATAGTTCAGGTGTTAGATACTTGAGTGACTGGCTATAGGCCAAGTGGGAGATTGTTGGACAATTATGACCATAGCGTCATTCTTTATAAAAGAAATTGTGGTTTTTGTACAAATTAACTATGTGACAATGGACATTGGGAATCCGCATCAGGGTAGGTGTATTTGGTCTTAACCTGAGATTTGCATCGCTAATACTTGCGAAAATCAGTACGCTTTGGTTTTGGTCATCCAGGGCTTTAACAGGTTCTGTGTACGCCTCTTCTGGGTTTATTGAGAATCGTAGTGTATTGGGTGTGATGTAAAGATGGAACTATCACTTCAGTCATATGGAGATGATGATCACGCATGGATACAGAACTAGTACTCTATTATGTTGCAACTATCGGGATAATAGGACAAGGTCATGATTATCCGATTAAATAGACTAGTTGCTAGTGATCCGATATATGCTTCGTTCGGGGCAGACACTATTCCAGCCCCAGGCCTAGCATGTGACATCTGATACTAGATCGTAATAGGAAATACTACGTATACTACGCCTGACAAAGATTATATATTCCTTAAAAGAATATTTCTGGAGAATTGGGTAGGCACGACGCTTTGCTAGAAGCCAACAGTGTCTTGTAAATTGGTAAGAACGTGGTACTGGGTACGCATGTATTCGGATGGTCCGACGACCGGATTTACTGCCAACATATCCAGGATCTCATGGGTCGCTTCCCGAAGATTCACCGTTGACTTATGACTCGAACATAATTAATCTGGGATTAATTATGAGAGAGGGAGAAAATTAATCTAGGATTAATTGCGGAAAGAATTTGTCTCGGATAAAATTCAAATTGAAGAGAGAGAACGATTAATTTAGAATTAATCGATAAAATAATATATTCGATATATTAAATGAAATTGGATTTCATAGCGGTATTAAAATTAGATTTTAATTTGGGCGAACGAATTAATTCATGAGCGACTTTCGTAATAATTTTTCAAGGTATTATTATTTAATTAAATTTGATTTAATTAAGTCACAACGGAAAATTTGTTAATTCAGAATTAACGAACCCGAGCCCAGAATGTGTTTGTGGGCCCACTAGGATTTTTAATTAAATTGGGGCCCACATCAAGTCAATCTCATCACTTTATTTGATGGAAGTTGTTAGTTGGTGATGGCTTGATTTACACACTTTCTTATTTTAATTATGAAAAGGTGAGTGACATTTTACTAACTTGGATTTGGTATATTTCTTTGATTTTTGAAAATCAAAAACACTTCACTCTTTTTTTCTTCTCTTCACCGTGAAAGCCTCTTTCCCTCTCTCAATTCTCATTTTTCCGAGAACAACAAAGAACAAAGGGAAGATTTTTGTTGCAATTTTCTTCCTTGGCTAGCACTTAAAGAGTCAACAAAGGTGTTAGGGAAACCTTAACATTGAGTTTGGAATTCAAGATTCAAAGCTTGGAGCTCAACCATACAAATCAAAGGAGAGCTTGGAGCAATTCTCAAAGGAGCAAATTTTTGTTGTCTACGAATCCATATAACCGATCGTTGTAAGCATTTTTCCGCAATCTTACTTCGAGTATTCACAAGTTTTATGCTTAATTGATCCTAGGCATGTTCTTAGAGAACCCAACATCCCACCTATTTAATTCCAAATCTAGTTGGCTTACAGAAGACACTTTGGGTTCGGATCCGTTTAATCCGATTAAATGAATTTTCTGTGGCGACGCAATTAAATCTAATTTAATTAAATAATAATGCCCAGTAAAATTATTAAAGAAGTTGCACGCGAATTAATTCCAAATTAATTCGTTCGTACGAATTAAAATACAATTTTAATTCTGTATTGAAATCTAATTTCAATTAATATATCTAATATATTATCTTAGCCCAATTAAATAAATTAAATAGTAAAATCTAATTTAACTATTAAATTTATTTTGCCGATTAATTTCAAATAATAGCGTTCTCTCTCCTCGACGAATTTAATCCCAGATAAATTCTAGACGCAATTAATCTCAGATTAATTCTTTCTCTAATAATTAATCTCATATTAATTCTTGTCGTAATTAATCCCAGATTAATTTTCTCTCTTGATAATTAATCCCAGATTAATTTTATCTCTCATAAATAATCCGAGATGAATTCTATTCGAGTCAAATATCATTGGTGAATCTTTGGGATGCGACCCAAGAGATCCCCGGATATGTTGGCAGTAAATTCGGTCATCGGACTATCTGAACACGTGCGTACCCGGTACCATGTACTTACCGACTTACAAGACATGGTTGGCTTCTAGCAAAGCACCGTGCCTACCAAATTCTCCAGAAATATTCTTCTACGGAATACGAGATCTTTGTCAGGCGTAGTATACATAGTATTACGTATTACGATCCAGTAAAGGTTGTCACATACTAGGCCTGGGGCTGGAGTTTTGTCTGTCTCATACGAAGCAAATATCGGATCACCAGCAACTAGTCTCTTTATGATCGAAAAGTCATGACCTAGTCATACTTCCCTGATGGCTATAGCACTTAGAGTACCAGTTCTGTATCCCTGCGTGATCATCATCTCCATATGACTGAAGTGATACTTCCATCTTGACATCACGCCCAATACACTACGATTCTCAGTATACCTAGAAGAGGCGTACACAGAACCTGTTAAAGCCTCGGACGACCAAAACCAAATTATATTAATTGTCGCAAGTATTAGCGATGCAAGTCTCAGGTTAAGACCAAATACACCTACCCTGATACAGATTCCCATAGACACATAGTCATACTACCAATGAGATTCTGAGGGGTCTATCCAGAGCGAAGCTGTCCCCGTACTATCGGCAAACAGAACCTCCTATTACACTTGCATGAGTATCCAATACCCAAATATATGAGAACTATGCTGTTACGCTTCCATAACACGCACAAGTGTAATACTAGTCTATTCCGCATTATCGATGTACAGTCTCGATAATACTACGACTAGGGATATTTAATGATTAAACTTTTGTGGATTAATACTATCTCATATCTTATTAATCTAGTACTAATCATATGGACTTTTATCATTTATATATACAGGGAATCCAATTAGAAATGATAAAAGAGTAATTTCCTTTGTCACATAGTTAATTTGTACAACAACACCATGTTCTGTACAAATAATGATGATATGGGTCATAATTTTCCAACACTGTGAGATCTACATTACATGTGAAAAAGGCGCTTGTGGTAAATTTTACAGAAAAGATGATTTTTTAGTTAAAGAAAATAAATTGCGTGTGCCTAGCTGTTCTATGTGTGAATTATTGGTCCGTGAAGCATATAGTGGGGGTCTTATGGGTCATTTAAAGAAAATAAATTACGTGTGTCTATCTGTTCTATGTGTGAATTATTGGTCCGTGAAGCATATAGTGGGGGTCTTATGGGTCATTTTGGTGTTACAAAAACTTTGGAAATCTTGCATGAACATTTTTCTAGCCTAAAATGAAGAAGCATGTCATGCGTATTTGTACTGGTTGCATTACTTGTAGGAAAGCAAAATATAAAGTTCAACCACATGGGCTTTATACACCATTACCTGTTCCTCAAGCACCGTGGGTAGATATTTCCGTGGATTTTGTGTAAGGATTGCCTAGATCTAGGAATGGTCGAGACTCTATTTTTGTTGTAGTTGACCATTTTAGCAATATGGCAAATTTTAATGTCTGTCACAAATCGGATGATGCCACACACAATGCTGACTTATTTTTTATGAGGTTGTTCGCTTACATGGAGTGCCTCTGAGTATAGTATCGGACAATGATGCGAAGTTTTTATGTCATTTTTGGAAAGTTTTATGGGGTAGTTATTTTCCACCACTTTTCACCCACAGACTAACGGTCAAAGTAAAGTCGTTAACAGGACCCTGTCCCAACTCTTACGTACTGTTATTTCTAAGAATTTGAAGACATTGGAAAAATGTTTACCTTTCATTGAGTTTGCATATAATCGTAGTATTCATTCCACTACTTCTTATTCTCTTTTTGAAATTGTGTATGGATTTAACCCACTAACACCTCTGGATTTATTGCCATTGCATGTTGATGAGAGGGTTAGCCTGGATGGTAAGCGCAAGGCCGACTTGGTCAAGTCCACACATGAGAAAGCATGACAACACATTGAGAGGAAGAATGAAAAATATGCCTTGCATGCCAACAAGGGTAGACATCGTGTCTCTTTCGAACCTGGTGATTGGGTTTGGGTACACATGTGAAAAGAGCGCTTCCCAAAGCAACGATAATCCAAACTCCAACCCAGAGGCGATGGCCCGTTTCAGATTCTTGAGAAAATAAATGGCAATGCCTACAAAGTGGATTTTCCAGGTGAGTATAATGTTTCTGCGTCATTTCATGTTTCTGATCTTTCTTTGTTTGATGAAGATTTGAGGTCAAATCCTTTCGAGGAGATGGGGAATGATGAGGCCCCGGATGCAGCCGCCCAGGATGCAGCCTACGATGGACGGACCACCACAGTGCAATTCCCATAGGGTCCAATCACGAGGTCTCGAGCTAAGAAGATCCAGGAAGCTATACCTGGATTTATACAGAAGATTGTATCTAACTATTCCCGTATTTCTTCTTCATTGAGTATGGGCTTGAAGCTGGACGAACCCAAGATGGTGAATCTTATTCAGGCCGTGGAACAACGAGTTACTTAGGCCTATTTTATTATAGTTATTTGACAACTGTTATTAATTTATTTAGGGCTTGACATTTGTTTTATTTCGGCCCTTTCTTTATGTTTGAGTGTTTTTTTTTTCTTTAGATTATTATTTTATGTTTGGGAATTGGGTTAGGCGTGCAAGGGTTTGCACATGGGGATATTTTAGCTTAGTTTTAGGATACGCGCATGTTGGCTTGCGGGTACTTTCATCATTTATCCTTTTGGGTTAGGGTTTTGGTTGGAGCCTCCTTATAAAAGGCTAACTTTTTGGTTATGTTCAACAACTCTCTTTCAATAAAATTTTATATCAATTTTCGTGAGCATTGAGAAACCCTCAATTTTTTCTCACTGGTTTTGGCTTATCAAAGGTCTGTTAACCCTTTGTGGCGCCCCTATTAGCATTCTAGGTTTCTATTGTTTTTCTTCAGAGGTTTAGAGTTTTTTTTTATCCGAACTGTCTTGGCTTTCTTGGGAACGATTTCAGTCTTGTTTGGGTTTGTCTGGCTCTGCTCCAGGCAGGTTCTCATCAAGATAGGTACAACTTTAGGAATTGTAAAATTGCTATTATACCTTTTCGATATGGAATTCATCTTTCGAAGAAGATGTGTCCTCAAACGGAAGATGAAAAGATTAGAATGTCTAGTCAACCATATGTATCATGCTTAGGAAATTGATAAGTGCGGTTTATACCCACTTATTCCGACATCCTTAGCCTATTATTTTGTTATGGATCGAGTCATTTAATGTCATTTATAGTTCATTATATGTCTTGTTTGTAGGAAGCATTAGAACATGAAGAATGGACCAATTACGCATGTTTCGAGACCTATTGGGAGCATCAGACTCAAGAACGGGTAAAAACTAGCATCAGCTGCGCACTGAATTTAAAAAGGCTATAAATTTTTATCTAAAAAGAGTTATGAGACCTATAATATATCAATTTACATCTAGTCAAAGAGATCTATGTGTTCCATACAAACAGGATTTTAGGGTTTTTTATATGTTTAATGATTCCAAGACTTTATTATAAATACATTAGTTCGTCCGCAACTCAAAAGGGGAGGCTAATACACAAGAAAAAAAAATAGAAACACTTATTTTTAGAGATCCAAGGAGGAGGATTGAAGAGCAACAAGAGGAGACAAATGCGGTGACGTCCGTAGAGGAAGAGATTCAATTCGGGTTTTATCATCATATTTTTTTCTTAGAACTCTAATGATTTCCATTACATTCATGACTTGTTTATCATTGTTTATATCTTTTGTGATGAACTAAACTCCTTAATTCTGGAGAATGATGTAACTGATGCTTGAACCCTGTATTGTTTGCTAATTTTGTTATGAAGTTTTATTGATTTATTTATTTTTTTAAGTTTAACGCTTTGTATTTGCTGGCCACAAATATGATGATATATGTTTGAAATATATCACTCGAGAGATGGGATTTTGAATGGATCTAGAAAATATGACCTAAGATTTTATAGAGTTCGAGAGAATCTGTAGTTCCTTTGAAGTCGTTAATATAGAATCACAAAGCGTAATGAGTTGTTAACTACTAGATTTTTATAGAGATATCGAAGTCTATAGTTGATGATATTTTCACTGATGCTTGAGAGAGGGAGTGGATATTTTCGGAATCTTGACTTATAAACAATATAACTGAATAAGGACTAATTGGCATGACAAATATATAGGCGACAGCTAGGTGAAATCATGATCTAAAATCTCTATCGTATTAGTTCCTTCTATATAATTATTTTTATATTTATTTATTAAAATCTTTATTATTTGTTTTCTAAATAAAGTTAGGATTATCAATTGTAGTACTTAGTGCGAGTTAACGCAATCCATGTGGGTTCGACACTCTTCACTCATATTAATACTATTACCAAGTAATCTTAGCTTTAATTTAGATTTTATTTATTTTTAATTTTTTATAATTTTTTTCTTTATTTTTGTCTTAAGTTTTATTTTTATTTTTATTTTTATTATTTTATTTTATATATATATATATATTTTTTTTTTTTTCTTTCTTTCGTACAAGGAGAGTTGGAAAAGAAGCAATAGCAAATCCTATTGGTGCACTGATAGCTCAAGTATCGTCCATCATGACTCATATAGAATTATTGACAAATCAAATAAGCCAACCGTTTATTGGAGCTGTTTCTGCTAATGGAATGCTTTTACCCAACAGAGAAGAATGATTTGAACAAGTACAGTATATGAACAATAGGATTTTCAACAACTATAGGAGCAGTCATATGCCTAATTATTATCATTCGAACTTTTCATATGCTAATATGGAGAACATCTTACAAACTCCTTATGGCTTCAACTATCCAAGAGATGAGCAGAAACCTTCCATAGAAGACCTCATGAGCACATTTGTATCTACAGCTTCAGAGAGGTTTGAGAAAAATGAGTCAAGGCTGGATAACATCGAAACATGTATGGGCAATATAGAGGCAACAATGAAATCTTTAGAAGTGTAAATTGGGCTGCTTGTTTCTTCCATGGCCAATCAACAGAAATGGGTGTTTCATGGTAATACTGATGTCAACCCCAAAGAGCAATGTCAAGTCATAACCTTTAGGAGCGGAAAAGAGATTAAAGACACCTCGCAAGATTTAGGCAGTAAATATAAAGAAGTCACCTTCAGCGCTTTCAGAACCAAGTCGAGTCCTCAAGGTTATGCAGAATGTCACAGGGTAGATATAGTAGAGAAGGGAGTTGCAAACACGCAAGGTAAATCACTATTTCAGCAACCTACGAGCATAGTACAGCCATGCATAAAAGAAAATTCTCCACAACTAAACCTGAAACCACTCCCAAAGCGCCGCAAAAAGAGGAAAAGAAAGGTCACTGCTCACTTGGAGATGATCCCTGGAAGGTTAAAAATGAGGCCGAGCCAATTCTGCCAAATGCGCAGTCCAGAATTTCCAACTGGGGGACAATCTACATATCCTGGGGGACAACCTATGGATAAACTACCACAGCCTGCCAAGCTGCCTTTTCATGTCATAAGAACCGGTGGATACCAAAGAAGAAAGCAGATGAGATTACCTGGTTCACTACATTTAAGCCACCATGACGATTTGGGTGGTTACGTCTGGATAAAGACATTAAACTTAGCGCTAGCGGGGAGGCAACCATTGTATTTATTTATTATTATTATTTATTTTTTCTATTTATTCATTTGCATGTTATTTATGCAGGTAGCACGAAACATATAAAGCCCGCGCAACCAAATTCTAACCAGCAATAGCCTGATCAACTTCATGCACGGTGGTGTTGTTCCTCAATCTTGTTTTTTATTTTTTATCTTACATTAAGGACAATGTAAGTTTTAAGTTTGGGGGTGTGTGCATGTTGTTTACTTATTATTTATTTATTTATAACAAAATTAAAAAAAGAAAAAAAAAATTCTTGTTTTTAGTCTTTGATAGTAAAGCATAAATCCTATGATGATACTGTTTGTTTATGGGTGAAATTTTAGAAACGATAAGTGTCCAATTTAATTTTATCTGATGACTTGAGTAGTTGATCTATGTTTGACTCGTGAGAACTCAATTATAGGTTTTTAGCAGTGAAAACTTAAGTAGTTGACAATGTGGCTAGTTGAAGAAATTGTGTGTCGATGAATGACCGTTTGCTTAGATACCTATCTTGATTTGCTAGTTATGATGTACGGTATGGATAGAAATAAAAGAAAAAAGTCTATAAAGAAAGAAAATAAACCACATATAACCGATAAGCGTGAATCTATCCATGGGCGAGTATTAGGACCACCATGAGGAGAAATGCTACCTTAAAGGGTAGATGAGTTGAAAAAAAGAAAAAAAAGTGAAAAAAGAGACAAGAAAAAGAAAAGAAAAATCATACCATACTGAACACAAAATAAAGCAACTACAAAGCATGCTTGAGATATATAAGTTGGTTTGACCCATCGATCCCAATTTTTAGACGAAATCATTAAGTTGACTTACTTAGGAATCAAGCTGTGAATGAATCTTCACACACACACACAGTGAGTCTAGCCTAGATGAATTATTCAGGAACTTGGATCTCAGCTGAATTATGTACTTTGAAGGTTCTCTGATTTCATTGATAAACACTCTTTGAGGATAATTTTGTGCATAACTATCGGGATTATTTTAGTTGCTTTTTATTTGTTTTATATTTTTGCATGATTGTGTGTGAATGAAGTTTGTGGGTGTCGTCGCTGTAAGCCCTCATGAGACTATAACTCGTCTACTAGGGCCGCCTAGGGGTTTAAAGACTTGTTGCATACGCTAAATGCAATCGTGATCCCTATTAAAGTGGCTTAGTTAATTAATTTTTTTTATTTGTTTATTTTTTTTTTTCTTTTGCTCGGGACTGGCAAAATCTTATGTTTGGGGGTGTTTGATAAGTGCGGTTTATACCAACTTATTCTGACATCCTTAGCCTATTATTTTGTTATTGATCGAGCCATTTAATGTCATTTATGTACAGGCCAAATTTGGGCCCAGGGATAAAATCGACATTTATTCCACCTGGAGCCCGTTAACAAAATCTAATATTGAAGACAAAGGCTAAAGTCCCGCAGCCCACCTCACAAAGCCCAGACCCATCAAAGTTTGGAATACCAACAGACACCAGTTACGAACTCAGTGAAGATCAGGGAATTAAAGGACGATAATGGAACACGGCGGTTACACGGTCAACAAATCGCGAGAATAATGACTGCATTTAAGGATTCCAACGGGCAAGAGATGAAGACTATAAAAGAAAGAAGTCAAGTAATAGACAAGGGAGGCCAGACAGAAACACAACTACATCACATTAGACCGCCCTTTCGGCAAGCTATATAAGATTGAGGTATACTACAAGCCTTGATCTTTTCCCCTTCGACTTAATCACACATTAGCTAACTTGAGCGTCGGAGTGCTTACGGCTTCCACCACACCAGTGGGCAGTAAATCTCTTCCGCTTTACTCTTGTTTTACAGGTTCGCTCACGCCCTACAGACTCACAATCTCGATTGTGGACCTCAATCGAAATCCGTGTCTACAATTTGGCGCCCACCGTGGGGCTACTGAGCGAACAAATCGAGAATGGCAACGACCAACGAAATACGAGATCCTGTGATGGCACAACTTGCCATTCTCCAAGATCGATTGCAGGCCCTGGAAGAGGAGCTTACAGACTACAAACCGAGGATGGAAAACTTGTGCGCAATAGTTGGAACGCACTTCATCTCAAGAAATTCATCCGGTAAACGACTATGTTTTGTTATCTGTTAGTCGACATTTATTTTCCTAGTATTTGTTTAATTGATGTTTTTGCAAAATAATGAAATTCATCCATAGTAATAAGATATCATCCAAATCGTACATTTTTCATTCAACCTATACATCAGAAAACTACGGCATTTCACAACAGTTGTACAACAAACAAAATATACATCATCCTCAAGATAAACCTTTGAACCCCTAGACTTCATGGATTTTCTTCTCCTACATCAGTTGTACTGGGGAGAATGGCCGGAACTTCTTCCTGTGACTCGACTATCGTTGACACTTCGGTGTCGGGTAATGCCAGCACGACATCCTCACACTCAGCGGTCTATGTATGTATTTGACCCCCGGATCAGCAATCTCCATTCCGATTGGATCACACTCAATTTTTTTCGACATTTCTTCTCCTCCCTTATCTTCTAAATCATCCTCTGAAGACGAAGTAAGACCGGTGTAGCATGCCTTTCATACTCTCGGATCCACTTCTCCGGCTTCCAGTCAACATGTTTTCCTGCGACATACTCCTTCATCAGGTCGCACCTATTCCTCATCATTGAGTCAATAGCAATATCTTCCAATTGCTCAAGCAATAAGTCTTTCTCCTTCTTCACATTCTCAAATCCCTCCTTGTAGCCCTCAATTGCCATTTCGGCTGTCTCCTTTTCCAATTTCAAAGCAGCCTTTACCTCCTTCAACTCTTTCTCGAGTCCTCTCTCCTTCTTCTGTGAGGCAACCAATCCAGATCTCAACTCTGAAGATTCCTTCCTCGACGTCGATAGTGCTTTTTCAAGCTCTCTGATCTTCTTCTGGCTGGACTCGACATTCTTCTTCATGAACAAGCTGCATTCCAGGGCCTACAAACACAAGCCTTGAGAGTCAGTCGCCAAAAAAAAAAAAAAACTATACCTGATAATTCAAAGCAATCGTCTTCTTCATAACTTCTATTGGACCTATCTGGGCCAACATCACTTCATCCCCTTCTAGCAAAAGCCCTTCCACGAATGAGTCGATGCTTGAAGGGTCAGATATAGCAGTCGACTCTCGGGGAACCTTTAGCAAAAGATTGTCCGGATCTTCTTCTTCTTCAGCCACAACCTTCCTTTTCTTTCCCGCAGAGCTCACTTCGATTGATTTCCCCTTATCTACAACCCCTTCTATAGAGGTACCTCCCTTCTGCTGGGTGCCAACCGCCTCCTCGACTTCAGGCTCATTCTTTCGAAGTTTGTGAGACTTTCTTCGGCTCTTCATTTCATCGAGGGAAGCTACCGTGAATGGTCCTGTCATCATCTCTTCTGCGCATAAAATTTCTCCAGGTTTAGAGGCTCTCGAAATCTAGATTCGCCATACAATGTTTGACACGACCATCGACAATTAATCACGGGCAATACATCGTTACGGGAAGGCAATACTTTACCTTTTCCTTCTCATCGAAAGATTTCCCTCTACAAAGGTGTTGCTCTCAGCCTCTTCTCCGTCAATATGAGTTTACAATCTCTTTCCTCAGCCGAAAAAGAAAGAACAGCGTTGGTATTGGCTACAGATCCAAGCAATGGTAAAGAATGATCTATTTCGCAAGGGATCTGCAAAACAAAGGCTTGATTAGTCGACAAGTAAAAAAAAAAAAAACGATAAAATCTCTACTCACTCGACAAACACCAAAACTCTGGGATTCGACCAGCCCCAGTCAATCCATATATACCCTCACCATTTGCAAAAAAATATTGATATTGCCAATTTCCTCTATCATTCGTCGGCAAACCAGTGATTAAATGCGTTTTCCTCTGGCGAAGGATCAGAGTATACCTCCCCTTCTCTTTCAAATGCTCCTTCAAATAATAAGTTTCTAAAACGTCCCTCACTTCAAAGAGAATTCCCAACTCAAACGACAAACATTCAGTCGAAAGTAAAATCCTCCACGCATTCGGCATCAACTGGGATGGAGCAATCTCGAAATGATCCAAAACCTCCCAAACCAATCTAGGGATTGGGAATCTCAACCCCACGGAGAAAGGACGAACATAAAAACCCGTCCAACCCGGAACCTTGTAATCAATCCTCTCGTTCGACGAAGACACTCGAAGGTCCAGAGATTCAGGGAACCTAAACATCATGCTGAGTTCCCGCAGCATTCTACCTGTTATTCGGCTAGCAGGGTTCCTAGATAATATATTGGATGGTTCGCTAGTAGTCGGGAAGTCACTCGACTCTCCAATAGCGGACAACGATCTCAGAGGTATGGCCCCAGTTGAGGTTACCGCCGGAGGAGTCGCCAGGGTAACCACCCCACTTTCGATCATTCTTTGGTATGACATCTCTTCGTATTCGACTACTTCCTGGGTGTCACTCGATGATTCGACATAACTATCGATCCTTGCACTTAGGCTGCCTAAAAATTCTTCACTCGACATCCTCCAAATAACGAACATATAAAAACAACTAAACAACTTGATTACCTACCCTCTAAAGATCAAAAACCACAAACACTAAAATTCCTAACAAAACATACAAGTCCTAGATCAAACAGCCTGAATAACTTAAGAACTGCTTGAATCTACACTATGAACACTTAAAGGAATTGAAGAACAAAGGAGTTTTGAAGAATACCTTGAGGGACTTGAGAGCTCTCTTTACTCGACTTCCAAATATAGCACAAATGAAGCCCCTATGACGACTTATATAAACTCGAAGACAAAAATGGCGCCAAATCTCCGCCAAAAAAACGCCTCGCAAACCACGCTAGGTTAAAATTACAATTAATAAACTAGACAGACTCTTCGCCAACTTCAACCGGCTTGTAGAGTCAGATAGAGCGTTATCGGCAGTCGACTCACAAGATTTGTCGAACGAAAGGACTCCTGACATCAACCTTGTTCAGTCGACATGGGGACATCCCCCAATAGACTCGTGACGAGTCTAATAGATAATTTCCTTCACTCGACTTACACGACATGACGAGTGACAGAGCTCCTGAACATCAAATCTTGTTCAGTCGACACGGGGACATACCCAGTTGACTCATGTCGAGTCTAACGAAGCGCCTTCACTCGACTCACACGACACGTCGAGTGACAGAGCTCCTGAACATCAACCTTGTTCAGTCGACATGGGGACATCCCCCAATAGACTCGTGACGAGTCTAATAGATAATTGCCTTCACTAGACTTACACGACATGTCTAGTGACAGAGCTCCTGAACATCAATCTTGTTAAGTCGACACGGGGACATCCCCAGTTGACTCATGTCGAGTCTAACGAAGCGCCTTCACTCGACTCACACGACATGTCGAGTGACAGAGTTCCGGAACATCAAACTTGTTCAGTCGACACGGGGACATCCCCAGTTGACTCATGTCGAGTCTAACGAAGCGCCTTCACTCGACTCACACGACATGTCGAGTGACAGAGCTCCTTAACATCAACCTTGTTCAGTCGACATGGGGACATCCCCCAATAGACTCGTGACGAGTCTAATAGATAATTGCCTTCAATCAACTTACACGACATGTCGAGTGATAGAGCTCCTGAACATCAAATCTTGTTCAGTCGACACGGGGACACCCCCAGTTGACTCATTTCGAGTCTAATGTTACGCCTTCACTCGACTCACATGACATGTCGAGTGATAGAGCTCCTGAACATCAACCTTGTTCAAGTCGACCAGAGGACATTCCCCCAATAGACTCCAGACGAGTCAAACATGTCAACATTGTCACTCGACTCAAAATTACATGTCGAAAGAAAATGTCCCTAAACCATTTTACAAAGAACCTCATCGAGTCAGATAAACCATTTTAAAGACGTGTCGAATCTCCCAGGGACACGCTTTAGGAAATCCCTGTCGTATCAGGCAATTGGTTGCTTCATTCTCTTCGGAACGACCTGTCAAATGGAAAGATTCCTGAACATCGTTTCTAGTTCGTACAACTAGAAACTCCACCCTCACGCGATTACAGGAGAAAATGGCCCTCAAACCATCGTCAGATTCAGACGACCAAAACGTCTTATACAGTTACCTATGATAATTAGTTGAGCAAAAGACATGCTGGATAAAGATACTCTCCAAGTCAAAAGACATCAAGACTTAGAGAGTAGGGGATTTATGTACAGGCCAAATTTGGGCCCAGGGATAAAATCGACATTTATTCCACCTGGAGCCCGTTAACAAAATCCAATATTGAAGACAAAGGCTAAAGTCCCGCAGCCCACCTCACAAAGCCCAGACCCATCAAAGTTTGGAATACAAACAGACACCAGTTACGAACTCAGTGAAGATCAGGGAATTAAAGGACGATAATGGAACACGGCGGTTACACGGTCAACAAATCGCGAGAATAATGACTGCATTTAAGGATTCCAACGGGCAAGAGATGAAGACTATAAAAGAAAGAAGTCAAGTAATAGACAAGGGAGGCCAGACAGAAACCACAACTACATCATATTAGACCGCCCTTTCGGCAAGCTATATAAGATTGAGGTATACTACAAGCCTTGATCTTTTCCTCTTCGACTTAATCACACATTAGCTAACTTGAGCGTCGGAGTGCTTACGGCTTCTACCACACCAGTGGGCAGTAAATCTCTTCCGCTTTACTCTTGTTTTACAGGTTCGCTCAAGCCCTACAGACTCACAATCTCGATTGTGGACCTCAATCGAAATCCGTGTCTACAATTTACAGTTCATTTTATGTCTTGTTTGTACGGGACATTAGAACATGAAGAATTGACCAATTACGCATGTTTCGGGACCTATTGGGAGCATCGAACTCAAGAACAGGCAAAAATCAGTATCAGCTAAGCACTGAATTTAAAAAGGCTATAACTTTTGATCTAAAAAGAATTATGAGCCCATAATATATCAATTTACATCTACTCAAAGAGATCTATGTGTTCCATACACAATCCTGGGGCTTTGGCGCCGCGGCGCCCCGCACGCACCAGAAACAAGATTTTAGGGTTTTTTAGATGTTTAATAGTTCCAAGACTTTATTATAAATACATTAGTTCGTCCGCAACTCAAAAGATGAGGCTAATACACAGCATAAAATACAAAAACACGTATTTTTAGAGATCCAAATAGGAGGATTGAAGAGCAACAAGAGGAGACAAAGGCGGTGACGTCCGAAGAGGAAGAGATTCAATTCGGGTTTTATCATCTTATTTCTTTCTTAGTACTTTAATGATTTCCATTAGATTCATGACATGTTTATCATTGTTTTTATCTTTTGTCATGAACTAAACTCCTTAATTCTAGAGAATGATGTAACTGATGCTTAAACCCTGTATTGTTTGCTAATTTTGTTATGAAGTTTTATTGATTTATTTATATTCTTTTAAGTTAATGCTTTGTGTTTGTTGGTCATAAATATGATGATATATGTTTGAAATCTATCACTCGAGAGAGGGGATTTTGAATGGATATAGAGAATATGACCTAGGATTTTATAGAGTTCGAGAGAATCTGTAGTTCCTTTGAAGTCGTTAATATAGAATCACAAAGCGTAATGAGTTGTTAACTACTAGATTTTTATAGAGATATCGAAGTTTATAGTTGATGATAACTGAACAAGGATTAATTGGCATGACAAATATATAGGCGACAGATAGGTGAAATCAGGATCTAGAATCTCTATCGTATTTGTCCCTCCTATATAATTATTTTTATATTTATTTATTAAAATCTTTATTATTTGTTTTCTAAATAAAGTTAGGATTATCAATTGTAGTACTTAGTGCGAGTTAAAGCAATCCCTGTGGGTTCGACACTCTTCACTCATATATATACTAAAACTTGACACCATACACTTGCGGTACGATATAAAATATAACAACAGAAGTATTATGTATGTAATGTTGTATATGAGAACTAATATTAGTCATGCAGTAATGTAATATCCCGTATATTTTTTGGAACGATTCTGGAAGATTTTCGAATTGCAGTTTAGAATTTGGAACTAAATGACATTCAAAAATAGGACTTTATGTGTTGGAAAATAGGTTGGAATATTTTATATTGGAGTTTCGTCACGTTGGAAAACACGTGGTTTCGAGAACCGGATACGCGATTTCTGTTTTTATCGTTATACGTATAAAAGTTTATTATCTCCGCTATAAAAATAGCAAACGAACTCAGATTGAGCTGATTCTTGAACCATCAGACTCATTTTTCCGATACGAACAACTTTCATGTTGAACGCTTTTCAAAATCCGCAATAGAATGGCTTTAAAATAGAAGATATCCGAAAATACCCTTCTAAGTGGTGAAAATTTTATAATTTTATGGAGAATAGCCATATATATGTGTAAAGTTTTTTTCACTGTTCATGAATAAGGAAATGAAAACAAAGAATTGGAAAGAGAAAAAAAAAAGAATAAGTGGTTGTCGGTGCATGGCCGGCCAGCCACCCCCGGTGGTGCGTGCCAGCACCGATGGCTTCATCCAGACTAGTCCAGCCACGTGGTGGCCGGTGATTACCCATTTGGCGGCCGGAGCGGCGAGAAAAATGAGAGATTGATAAGCGGTAAATATATCAGTATTTACCGTCCCTTTGACTAAATATTTTGTATAGTTTCTTGAGTTTTGTGAATATTTTGATGTATTTTGTGTATTTTGTAGATAAAGAAGGTTTCAGGACTCATTGGAATCAAATCGGGGCCAAAACAATGAAAAACGGATAAAAAGGGCCCATATCGATATTTCTGCATCGCGACGCGAAACACTTATGCGTCGCAACCGCTAAAATACGCCGGACACGTGTCAACATCAGAGAAATTCGCTATCATACGCACTTGCTAAAATACGTCAGCCACGTGTCAACATCACAGCAATCTTGCTATCATATGTCGGACACGTGTCATCATCCCATGCTGCCGACTATAAGTGTCCTAGACATGCCATAGGATCTCTAAGCGTGATTCGTGTGTGAATAATAATCAAAAATAAGTTGCGGAGGACTTACATTGATCGGTTGAGTTCAAAACTTTTCATGGATGTTGAAGCTTCCAAGCTAATGGGTGAGTATCCCTATCACCTTCATTTGACTCCCATAAGTGCTAGGTAGAACAAATGGACAAATTTAATCTCCCAAGGAGAAAGAAATTTGCCCTACAGTCTTCAAAAGACAGAGAAGCCAATTGCTCTTGATTCTTTCGGCCAAACTGAAAGAGAAATATGTGGCCTATTCGGCCTAGGTGGATTTCGAAGGCCATTCGGCCTAAGTGAAAAAAAGAGGACAAGAATTGGCCAATCCAATCGGCCAATACCCTGTTTTTGAAAAGTCAAAAAATGGCTTCTTTTAATTACAGAGGCATTTCAACTTTTTCATTCATCCTTCTACAAAGAGAATGAAGATCGTGGCCCACCAGAGAGAGAGATTGCTTTTGATCATTCATATCAATCGGCCAAGCAACCTTTTTAAGGCCATTCGGCCAAAATTAAATAAAGGCCAATTCGGCCATAGCCCAAGGAGAGAGATAGATTAATTTCTAAAATTAAATATATTGATCGTTTTTCAAGTTTCCACCAAAACCCATCACTCATGTCAATCACCAAAAATGACTAATGATGTAAGTGAAGTGGGTCCCACTTTAAATTCAAAATTCAAGTGGGCGCTTCGGGCTCGGATTCGTTTAATCTGATTAAATGAATTTTTCATCGCGATGTAATTAAATCTAATTTAATTAAATAATAATACCCATTAAAATTATTACGAAATTCGCTCGCGAATTAATTACAAATTAATTCGTTCGCTAAAATTAAAATCCAATTTAATTTCCCATTGAAATCCAATTTCAATTAATATATCCAATATATATTATTTAGCCTATTTAAATAAATTAAATAGTAAAATCTAATTTAACTATTAAATTTATTTTACCGATTAATTCCAAATTAATCGTGTTCTCTCCTCTCGACGAATTTAATCCTAGATAAATTCTCGACGTAATTAATCACAGATTAATTCTTTCTCTGATAATTAATCCCAGATTAATTATTGCCATAATTAATCCCAGATTAATTTTCTCTCTTTATTTATCCCAGATTAATATTCTCTCTCTTAATTAATCACAGATTAATATTGTTCGAGTCAAACATCATCGGTGAATCTTTGGGATGCGACCCAAGAGATCCATGGATATGTTGGCAGTAAATTCGATCATCGGACTATTCGAACACGTGCGTACCCGGTACCACGCCCTTACCGATTTACAAGACATGGTTGACTTCTAGCAAACCACCGTGCCTACCCATTCTCCAGAAATATTATTCTACGGAATATATGATCTTTGTTAGGTGTAGTATATGTAGTATATTGTGTGTACGATCCAGTATCAGATGTCACATGCAAGGCTTGAGGCTAGAGTTTTGTATGCCCCGTACGAAGCATATATCGAATCACTAGCAACTAGTCTCTTTATGATCGGAAAGTCATGACCTAGTCATACTTCCCCGATGGCTATAGCACTTAGAGTACCAATATGTATCCTTGTGTGATCATCATCTCCAAATCACTTAGAGTACCAACTAATCATAAGGACTTTTATCATTTATATATCTGAGTAATCCAATTACAAATGATAAAAGAGCAATTTCCTTTGTCACATAGTTAATCTGTACAACAACACCATGTTCTGTACAAATAGTGATGTTATTGGTCATAATTGTCCAACAATCTCCCACTTGGCCTATAGCCAATCACTCAGGCGTCCAACACCTGAACTATGCACGGGTCGCTCAAACTTCTGCTGAGAAACAACTTTCGTCAGCGGATTTACAAGGTTATCATCTGATGCGATTTATTCGATCATCACATCGCCACGATGTATGATCAAACGAATCAGATGAATTAGTTGAAGTACATAATTGGATCATTGATGAGAATGCTTGGTTCTTTAGCCTGCGCTGTAGCCTAACTCAGCTGCTAATAGTACTACTCTTAATCTAATTAGGAATTATTTAGATCCAAAATGCTTCTATTGCTGCCTCAGCTGCAGCAATATTCCGCTCTTGTTGTTTATTCGGCAACAGTATCTTGCTTGGAAGATTTCCAGCTCACTGTTTCGTTATTAAAACTATATACGTACCCTTATTGCGACTTAAAGTCGTCTTTGTCGGTTTGGAAACTTGCAGCTGTGAACCCAGTCACCTCAAGTTCTTCTTTCCCCATATACTCAGAAAGCATCTTTGGTTCATCCAAGATACTCAAGGATATTCTTTATATCAATCCAGTGACCATCACCTGGATTGCCCTTATAGTGTCTACATATACTCAAAGCTTATGAGACATCAGGTCATGTACATATCAAAATGTACGAACACTGAGAGAGTGTTAGCAGCTTTCTAGATCTATCCCAGTAGATCTTTATTCCTAGAATAAAGCCTGCTTCTCCCAGGTATTCCATGGATACTTTTAATGAAAGCCAAGCTTTCACTGATTATATTATGGGAATGTTATTGCTAAGAAGCAATACATCATCAACTTATAGGACATTCATTGTCAGTACGCTCCCACTAACATTCTTATATACACAAGAATCATCTTCGTTTTGAATTAAATCATATACCATTATGATTACATCAAAACACTAGTTCCAAGAACGCAATGTTTGCTTCAATCCATAAATGGATCGATTTAACTTGCAAACCTTGTTTGCATGTTTTGGCCTGACAAAACCGTCAGGATATTTATAAACATCCTCCAAAAGATTTCCGTTAAGGAAAATGATTTTGGCGTCCAACTGTCATATTTCCTAAATCAAATATACAGTTATAGCAAGCATTATCTGAATGGATTTAATCATGGCAACATGTGAAAAGGTTTCGTCATAGTCGACACTATGTCTTTGACGATACCCTTTCTGCACAAGCCTAGCTGTGTAAATTTTTATGTTGCCATCCATGTATGTCTTCCTTAAAGACACATATAGTACCAATAAGCACAATGCTTTCTGGTACATCAACCAGTATCCAAACTTGGTTGATATACATGGAATCCATTTCGGACTTAACGGCACTTTGACATAAAATGAGTCGATACCTTGTATCACTTCCTCATATGTAGTCGGTTAATTATCCTCAATTAGATTAACATCTTCATGAGGTGAGATCAGAAACCCATACCTCTCAGGTTGTTTTCTGAATCTCTCTGACCTAAGCGATTCTTGTGTATTCAAAGATTGTGGTACAGTTTCATCTCTGATGAACTGTTTATGTTTCGTTAAGGAGTCGGTGCCTGGAACAGTATTACTCTGATTTTCATCGAGTTTTACTTTCCTCCCACTTACCACTGCATATAGGAATTCCTCTTAGGAAAACCGCATGGAGAGCAACAATTACATTGTTCTCTTATGAGTTGTATAAGTACTATAATTTGGTTTCCCTAGGACAACCTACAAATAGGCACTTATCCGATTTGGGTTCTTGTTTGGTATTATCCAAACATATTCCCAGCATTCCCAAATCTTCAAGAATGAGAAACCCGATTTCTTTCCTGTTCATATCTAATATGAAGTCTATCTAACAGTTTTTTATGGAACCTTATTCAAAATAAGTACTGCACTGTTTAATGTGTATCCCGTGAAGGAAATTGGTTGCTTAGAGCGACTCATCTGTTTAAGTATTGTCCATCATGGTCTGACCGCAATGTTTTAATACTTTTACCGGTCTGTTTTCTTACTTCGTGTCGAAACTCTTTGAATTACTCAAAAGTTTTGTTACTTGTGTTTCATAAGATACACATAACCGTAACGCGATGCCACATCTGTAAAGGTTACGAAGTATTCATATCCACATCTAGCCTAGCTAGACATGGGCCCACTTACGTCACTATGAACGAGGGCTAACAGATCGGTGGCACTTGCACTTTTACCAAGTAAAAGGTATTTTAGGCACTTTGCCTAATTAACTAGATTCGTAGACATCATTTGAATTAGAATCAAATCCGTCCTAGTATCCACTCTTCGAAAGTGTGGATATACGAGTCTTGTTAATGCATCCCAGATGACAATGCCACAAATAAGTCTCATTTGATTAACTCAATTTGAGCTATTTATTTGTCATATTATATGTTTGAGATTCATTTATATTCAAAATATAAATATTGTTATTCACATCTAATGTGTATATCTCAATATCATCTTTATAAACAAAAACACATGGTGTTTCGGAATATAAAGGTATACCCGCAACGGGTTAAACTAGATACAGAGATAATGTTCCTAGTCAAACTAGATACATTATAATAGTCTCATAATTTAAGTACATGCCCAAATGGAAGATCTAAAATTTAGGTTTCTACGGCCAAAACAGTGACTCTCGTCATGTTTCTGACTTGTAGGTCGATCTCTCCTGAAGCCAGTCTTCTGCTTACCAGCAGATTCTGCACATCAGTACATATATTCATGTACCACTTCTAGTATCAAAAATCCAATTTTAAAACCAGTAGTGAACATGTTTATAACAAACATTCTTGAAGTCGGAACATTGTCCCGCCTTCACTTCCTTCATGTCTGCCTTGTCCATACGGCAGTCACACTTCTAGTGACCCTGTTTGCCACAGTTTAGGCAGACAACTTGGGATATGTCCTTTTAAGAGGCTCTGGTTGTGCATAACGGATTGAGCACTAAAGTTATCATCACAATGAGTCTTCCTCAGCCCATGCTCTACTATTTTCTCAACTCTGGGCTCATGCTTTAGAGGTTTCTCTATCAAATAGAGTAACTTCTCAGCTCCCAGGACTATCCTGAAGTTATATTCCCAATCTGAAAATTAAAGCCGTTAAAGAAATTTTCCCCAGGATTATGTCCTATGACGCTAATCTTTCAGTCATCTTGATTGATATAGTCCAACTAGAAAATCAACGATTTCAGGTACAATTATATATAATGATTACTATAGTCTAACTATATAATCAACTACAATTGATTAGTTATATTCAAATGTATTGATTACTATAATCCAATTATATAACCAACTACAAATGAAGTAGTTTGAATACAGTCCAACTGTTTAATTAAAACAACAATTGAATATTAGTCTAACTAATATATTTAAAATTAATGATGAAAAATAAAATGAGCGTGTATTGACAAGTATCTAAACGAAATTGCAAATTTAATACTTGCCTCCCACTATTTTTCGGCGAGCCTCTAACCCTCTGTGGAGTACTCGGGAAACCTAGTTTCCTAGTGGGCTAGGATCCCGTTAAAAGATACACAACCTTGACTTTGGCCAACAAGTTGTATAAAATTTAACTAGGTAGATCTCTAAGATCAATTGGATCTCATCCAATTCCTAGATCCAGTAGGTGGACCTCCAAGTCCGAAACATGTATATACAATATATATGCCAATATATCCAATATATTTTCCTAACGTTTTCCTCTGAATCAACTAAGCCTTGTCTTTGGCACAACAAGCTTAATGATTCCAGTTAAGCGGGACCCATTGACTTTGGAAAGCTTCGTAATCGATGTCGATGGACAAGAAGTGATCTTGACTTTGGCCAACAAATCACAACTTGGACAGGACATACGATATGGAACAAAGTCCTCATGATTCAAACACATCCACGATGGACAAAGGTCTTGACTTTGGCCAACAAACCAGTGCAAATCTTGGATCTTGAGAATGAATCACTCAATGGAAGGAAAACGCTTAATATTTACTGAGGGTTTTTCGCGTAAATTGGCAACCAATTTATTATCTTTGATTAGGTCTCATCATACACCCTTAAGCATGCATTCTAAAAGCATAATAAGGCGCGAAATAAATTAATAATGATATGCGGATGGATATATAATACAATTTGTTCCTATAACAAATCTCTCTCTTTCCTCTCTCCTGCTAGCACTATTCTTACTTATACCCAATTACATAATACTTCTAAAGAAACCTCATTTACATTGAGGGGAATTGGTGAGAAGAGAAATACAATGAGAAAAGACTGGACACGCAGGTCCAATTTAATAAATTCTAAATTTATTACAACAATTGCCAAAATTGCCCTCACCCTTCTAATATCCATCTGATATACATTATTTATACATACATCCAAGTATTCACACAAAACATGTTATTCAATCAATCTAATTCAATTAATTCATCTTTAATTAATGACCATCCAATGTTCATACAACAATTTGATTTGCTCGAGTCAGACTCGTTTAAGAATAAATACTCAAAGTAAGTATTCTTGAATTATATCGAACTATAATTTTAAATCCAATTTAAATTGTATCCAATACTATTTCATATTTAATTCCAAATTAAATAATTACACTTATTTATGTGCCTTAAAGACTTGGATTCCAAATCCAATCTTAATAGATCTCAAAGGCCCATTTAGTATCCAATACTATTTAATTAAAGTCCAATGGGCTTTTAATTAATTCTTTAGGCTTGGGCTTTTGGCCAAAATGGATCTAACCCATAATGCCTAGGCCCAATAGGAATCACCTTATGCCATAGAATCAATTTTGGCCCATTAGGCCCAATTAAATTATTAAAGGCCCAATTGTCATATTTTGGACTTTATGGAAATGGTTTAGGCCCAAATATAATGCAAGACTAAAATTTGGCCCAACCAAACCCAATAGCCTAAATACAACAAATTAAATTAATACATTATTCCAAATTATATATTAATTCAATTAAAGTGTCATTAACACAATTAATTAATTAATCTAGTATTTCCAAAACACTAATTAATCTAATTAATCATGCTTAACTTTTAATTTATGTCCAACACAAATTAAAGCACAATCAATCTACCAACATGCTTCATACTTACGGCAATACATGAAATTAACATCCAATTTTGATTTCAATCTAATTAAATAAACAATTAATATTCAATTTCATGTGAATCAACATATCCAATTGTCTAATTCAAAAATTAACCATGAGCTTCCTAGGGTAATTTTCGGCCAAGCATGGATTTTGGGGATTTTTGATCTAATCAATTTATCACAAATCCAATGATATATAAATCTAATTCAACATCATATAAACTCAACCAAATCATCAATTTAGGCAAAATCAAGCTCCAAGCCAAAAATCCCAAATTAAAGTCCATAAACCCTAGAAATTAAATCAAGCTTAGATCTCGCTCTCATACCATTGTAAGTGTCTTAGACATGCCATAGGATCTCTAAGTGTGATTCGTGTGTGAATAATAATCAAAAATAAGTTGCGGATGACTTACATTGATCGGTTGAGTTCAAAACTTTTCATGGATGTTGAAGCTTCCAAGCTCATGGTGAGTATCCATATCACCTTCATTTGACTCCTATAAGTGCTAGCTAGAACAAATGGAATAAATTTGATCTCCCAAGGAGAAACAAATTTGCCCTATTGAGAGAGAAGAAATCGGCAGTCTTCAAAAGACAGAGAAGCCAATTGCTCTTGATTCTTTCGGCCAAGCTGAAAGAGAAATCTGTGGCCTATTCGGCCTAGGTGGATTTCGAAGGCCATTCGGCCTAAGTGAAAAAAAGAGGACAAGAATTGGCCAATCCAATCGGCCAATACCCTGTTTTTGAAAAGTCAAAAAAATGGCTTCTTTTAATTACAGAGGCATTTCAACTTTTTCATTCATCCTTCTACAAAGAGAATGAAGATCGTGGCCCACCAGAGAGAGAGATTGTTTTTTATCATTCATATATATATGCCAAAAAAATGAAGTTAATGGCATTAAAATGAAAAAACAAAAAGGCAAATGTAAGAGGCAATTTATTATACAATCGGCCAAGCAACCTTTTAAAGACATTCGGCCAAAATCAAATAAACGCCAATTCGACCATCTCCAAGGAGAGATAGATTAATTTATAAAATTAAATATATTGAGTTTTTTTCAAGTTTCCACCAAAACTCATTACTCATGTCAATCACTAAAAATGACTAATGATGTAAGTGAAGTGGGTCCCACTTTAAATTCAAAATTCAAGTGGGCTTGCTCAACACACTTCGGGCTCGAATTCGTTTAATCTGATTAAACGAATTTTCCGTCGCGATATAATTAAATCCAATTTAATTAAATAATAATACCCAGTAAAATTATTACGAAATTCGCTCGCGAATTAATTTCAAATTAATTCGTTCGCTAAAATTAAAATCCAATTTAATTTCCCATTGAAATCCAATTTCAATTAATATATCCAATATATATTATTTAGCCTATTTAAATAAATTAAATAGTAAAATCTAATTTAACTATTAAATTTATTTTACCGATTAATTCCAAATTAATCGTGTTCTCTCCTCTCGACGAATTTAATCCTAGATAAATTCTCGACGTAATTAATCACAGATTAATTCTTTCTCTGATAATTAATCCCAGATTAATTATTGCCATAATTAATCCCAGATTAATTTTCTCTCTTTATTTATCCCAGATTAATATTCTCTCTCTTAATTAATCCCAGATTAATATTGTTGAAGTCAAACATCATCGGTGAATCTTTGGGATGCGACACAAGAGATCCTTGGATATGTTGGCAGTAAATTCGGTAATCGGACTATCAGAACATGTGCGTACCCGGTACCACGCACATACCGATTTGCAAGACATGGTTGGCATCTAGCAAAGCACCGTGCCTACCCAATTCTCCAGAAATATTCTTCTACAGAATATATGATCTTTATCAGGCGTAGTATACGTAGTATTGCGTATTACGATCCAGTATTAGATGTCACATGCAAAGCCTGGGGCTGGAGTTGAGTCTGCCTCGTACGAAGCATATATCGGATCACTAGCAACTAGTCTCTTTATGATCCGAAAGTCATGACCTAGTCATACTTCCCCGATGGCAATATCACTTAGAGTACTAGTTCTGTATCCCTGCGTGATCATCATCTCCATATGACTGAAGTGATACTTTCTTCTTGACATCACACCCAATACACTCCAATTCTCAGTATACCCAAAAGAGGCGTACACAGAACCTGTTAAAGCCCCGGACGACCAAAACCAAAGTATATTGATTGTCGCAAGTATTAGCGATGCAAGTCTCAGGTTAAGACCAAATACACCTACCCTGATTCGGATTCCCATAGACACATTGTCATACTACCAATGGGATTCTGAGGGGTCTATCCAGAGCGAAGCTGTTTCCGTACCATCGGTAAACAGAACCGCCTATTACACTTGCATGAGTATCCAATACCCAAATATATGAGAACTATGCCGTTACGCTTCCATAACACGCACAAGTGTAATACTAGTCTATTCTGTATTATCGATGTCCAGTCTCGATAATACTACAACTAGGGATATTTAATGATTAAACCTTTGTTGATTAATAATGTCTCATATCTTATTAATCTGAAACTAATCATAAGAACTTTCATCATTTATATATCTGAGTAATCCAATTACAAATGATAAAAGAGCAATTTCCTTTGTCACATAGTTAATTTGTACAACAACGCCATGTTCTGTATAAATAGTGATGCTATGGGTCATAATTGTCCAACACCGACACTATACGTCATTGCTTACGTCAGTGTCGCGACGCGCAAGCTTTCACGCATTGCGACCCCAAGCCAATAATTCATTCAATAATTCTGCCGACACCCACATGTCTCATCCTGTTGAATCAACGGCGCGTCGTGACGCGGGGACCAAAAATTTGGCTATAATTGAGGGCGAATTCATTTGAAATTTTCATACCTTCTTCTTGGGATTTGATGAGCGGAAAATATATCAATATTTACCGCCCCTTTAACTTAATATTTTGTTTAGTTTCTCGGGTTTGATGAATGTTTTGATGTGTTTTAGTTTATTTTGCAGATAAAATAATATCGGGTCTCAATGAAATCATTTAGGATGAAAGGTGGATCAAATAAGGGCAATTATTGGACTTGATATATTAATTTTGGAGATTGGAAACTTGAAAGGGCGTTTTGACGAAGTGCAGTTTTGGAAATTCCAGTTTTGCGCATCTGTCATATTTTGGGCATAACTTTTTACTCAGATATCGGATTGAGCGGATTCAAGTGCCAGATTAAAGAAGATTCAACGATCTACAACGTTGAAAGAGAAAATATTTTCTAATTCTGAAGATTTCATGACCGAAATTGATGAACCATCCAGAAGTGTGTGGAGTGTAATTATTAAAAGTCATTATCATCATTTTCAAAGCAAAATATTAATTAATAAATAATTAATAAAAATTATCAAATCACTACCAAACAAGATAAGCAATTAGTGGAGCAATTATGGATTTGGTGGAGTAATTAGTGGAGAAATTAATAATGGATTTGGTGGAGAAATTGATTGATGATTTGATGGTGGCAAAATTTTGCCTATAAATACCAAGCCATTTCATTGTAAAATATACTTTCTTCTAAGGAATTCCTTAAGAATACTAAGAAGATTGTATCTTGTTTGTTTATTTATAGCTTTTAGTAATTAATTTTCGCTTTCGCATTTTCTTTTCTTTACTTTTCAGTTTTTACTTTCCGCAATTTACTTTTACGCACAGTACTTTTCTTTCTTTAATTTTCAGTTTTTACTTTTCAGTAATTTACTTTCAGCAATTACTTTTCAGCAATTTACTTTTCAGTAATTTACATTCAGCAATTTACTTTCAGTATTTAATTTTCAGTATTAATTTCAGCATTTACTTTTAGCATTTACTTTTCAGTATTTCATTTT
>SKCR01014014.1:0-44808 GCA_019454045.1 Zanthoxylum bungeanum | reverse complement strand
ATCAAATATAACTCAATAAAATGGAATGACACGAAATGGAATTGAGAGTAATATATTATAATACTGTTTGGAAAAAAAAATGAGAGATTTATAATGTAATGTTCTAAAATATTATTTGGTAAATAAATAGTAATAATGAAATGTAACTAGATATGTTAAAGACAATTATGCCTTTTTAGATTATAGAAATAAAAAAAGATAAATATTCTAATATTATTTTTAAGGAGATTTCACAGGTAATGTTATTTTTTTAAGTTACATTTCATCTCTAACTTCCCGATTTGGACAGCTCATTTTCATAGACTCACTTTTGTTATATTCTTTTCCATCCGCTTTTATTTTCTTTCATCACCTTCCATCAACCCAAACAATGAATTTTAAATATTTTAAATGACATTTCATTTCATTTTATCAATCCAAACATAATGATTGTTAGGTAAGACAAACGAAAAAAATTAAAAGGAAAATAAATCATGAATATTGATTAATTATTTTGCATAAAATCAAATTAACACTAAATCATCAAATAATATAGTGGTTTTATCTACAATTTGAGGAAGATATTTGAATTTGGGTGTCACTCTCTTTCAAAGGATTGAAAAGACAAGAGGTGAGAGTATATTCCATGAGCTAATAAGGTCACATAAATTGACAAGAAGAGGGAGGCTACCTCACAAATGGCTTTTCTCTTTGCTGACTGTGGGACCATTTCAATGCCATCAAAAGGAATCATTATCTTAAACCACACAAAATTAAAAACCCTTTAATCACATTTCTTTTCAAGGAAAGTGTACAAAATTACTTTATGAAATTTCGTTTTATTAGTGCTTAAATTTAGAATACATATTTTTTTCAAAAAAAAAAAAAATGGAATACATATTGAATGATGAAATGAGATATTATCCTAATCTTCTTTGTGGAGGATGCTTTCACATGGGTCTAGAAATATCTCCAAATTTGATTTTTTATTTTATTTTATTTTAATTTATATTCTTCCATTATTACATATACTTGCTTAATTACTTTTTTTTAGAATTGTTGAAAATTTCGCCGTCAAATCATTCTTTTTGGGTTTAAGCACATCATGTAAATCTCTGACTGTCTCAGACTCTTACAAGAAACGCACTCCATGAATTCGAACTCATAACCTAAATGTCAGATCCTGAGCCTTACACCACCAAATTACGCCCCTTGAGGACCTTGCTTAATTACCCATATGTACATGTATGGATATTACTTTTCTTCTTCTAAATCCATGTGGGTATGATAAGAGGAAATTTCTTCAATTTAATTAATTAGAGAGACAGATGAAGTCTATTATAAACCCATATATTCATTCAAATTGTGTCATAACATTGCTATTTCAATATGATATCAGATGAATTATAATTACACATACAATATTAAAAAAAAAATTACCTCAATTTTACTGAATTAAAGAAGAAAATGGTTGGGTTAGCTTAGTCATTTAATTACATGAGTCCATTGTCTCATCAGTATTCCAACTGATTTTTGTGAAACATAAGATATAATTAGAAGTTGAGCTATTAATTGAGGCACTTTTTGTATGAAACAACATTTTCAAGGGCTTTTTTATTTGCTGTAAGATGATTCTGATTGCCAATAAAGGGTCTAAGAAATTGATTTTAATCCTTTTGCAAAACCTAGGCCCATTATTGACCTATAAACCATTCATGTAAAAGTAGGCATTTAATTATACTCAAATTAGGCACTAACCCACAAATAGAAGGATGATTCCTGAGCTGTTCAGGGCATAAAAAGCAACCTCCATTGAGGATGGACCCAAGATTTCCTATACCTAATGGCGGAGCCACATAAAAGCGAATGAGTTAATCAATCCCATTTAATTCAAAATTTTATTGAAATGTGTCTTATAAAATAACGAAAATTTGATTTATTAATAATATAATTTGATTTGTTCCAATATTTTTCATAGAAATCAAATTTTATCCTTATTAAATCGATGTTATGGCCACTCTTATAACCCAAGTTTATGGCATCAAAATTTTCAATAACAATGCTTGAAATTTAAGCAAAACCATCTCTCTCAATCATGCACATGATGCTCATTCAAAGAGTTGAAAAATTTGACATATCTCGAGATTTACAGCTGCAAGCAAGTTGGCACTGAGGTGGGTTTGTAGCTGGACTTTATGGGCCAACTGAACAAGCAATCCATTTTTGTATTAGTCAAAATTTTACGACTCTTTATGTCCACTAAATCTTATAGTAATATTATAAACTAAGCATGGGCTGCACAAATCAATTTTAAAAAACCAATCAAAATAGATAATTTGTTTTTATTTTAAAAAAAGTGTCACAACTCATCTTAATAAAATATAATAGTTATCATGTTCAATAGTTTCTTTATATATATATCATACGTCTTTTATGGGAGTTGAAATATATTTATTTTTTAATAATCCTAGGTGGCACATTGTGGGAGCATGAAATGATAATTTTAATAATTATAGATTTTATTTTTATATAATCATATATTTTGATTTTAATTAGAATAATGAAATATTTTGAATTCAAATAGATTAGTATTTATCTTTTTAATATAATTTAGTTTTTTTTTTTATATAATTATATATTTTGATTTCAACTAGAATAGTGAACGATTTTGAATTGAATTAGATTTACCGTTTTTATTTTTATATAATTATATATTTTGATTTCAAATAGAATAGTGAAAGATTTTGATTTCAATTAAATTAATATTTGTCTTTTTTTAATATAATTTAGTTTTTATTTCAATTAGAATGGTGAAAGATTTTGAAATCAATTAAAATAGTATTTGTCTTTTTTAATATAATTTAACTTATATTTTTATATAATTATATATATTTTTATTTCTATTAGAATATTCAATTGTATTATAATTTTTTACAATAAATTTATTTTTTTAATAATCTCACGTGTCACGTTGAGGAAATAGGAATATATATATTCCTCCAAACTCAGAGTTTTGGAAATTAAACCAAATCATATTAGAGATAATAATTTTTCTCATCTCGTCCGTTTGGGACGAGATTTTAGTCGTATTTTTATGTCTCATTTTAAAAACATGACAGGACGGGATAAAAAATTTATCATGAAACTTCAAGCGGACATGATGTGACAATGAGATGGGACAGGAGACGAGATTTAATGGGATTAGATGAGATTTAATGGAATGCGAGATAAAACCGATACGATTTTTTATCCCGAAAAAATATAACGGGACCTTTTTGCGAACCCTAAATCATATTCAATGTGGATTGTGGTCTATATAAATCTAACAAAATCAAAATCCTCATTTCCCCTTCATCTCTAAAACAAAACAAGATCGAGAAACTTCAAATTCCTGGTGACAAGACCTTGTATGACTGCTAGAGACACGACCAAGGTTACGGGGAGTCATAGAATTATTAGTACTAGCACATGGATCGTATTTTGTGTGAGTTAAACACGTTTTTAATTATATTTTCATATCATAATATAAATCTTAATGTTATTTTAGGTATTGATTTTGTAAATGTTTCAGATCTTGTTGATTTTATAATATAAAAATAGTCAATTGATTTTGTTACACTTAATATTTATGTCTTGTTCATTTATCTCTCAATTCTCAAATAATATTTTTAATTTACATTAGAGTATCTCCTTCTTATTTCTCTCTCATTTGAAATCATATCCATAAGTATAAATAACTTTAAAATATTTAATTTTCTTTCGATAAATTTCAATGAAATTTAATGTAATTTATTAAATTTAAACTTATATTTTCTTATCGAATATGAAATCTTGACCTGTACAGATTCACTGTACAATAACTAATAGTCAATTGTTTTATATCCTAAACATGATAAAAAATAAAAATAAAAATCGTGAAATAATTATAGAAAGAATTCAAAGCAAAATAATAATAGACCCGAATTTCAAAAAATTATTTCATGATTATATTTTATGGGCGACTGCTATTTATATTTTTTATTTTAATAATAAAAAATTAATTATAAAGATTATGATATTCCCAAAATTTTGGGCCCTAGACGGCCGTCTAGCTAACCTAACCATGAAACCGAACTTGAACATGATCCCAATATTAAGCTATTGTTCGTTTTAACATATCAGATTGGTCCAATTCTAATATTTTTATTCTTAACATGAGTTTAGGTCCACCCAAAACATGTCTTACTAGCGAAATGCATCTCAGCCAACAATTTAGTTATTGTTTCCCAGCACTGCTTTATTCCTTTGAATCTTTATACTGATTTATGCCCATAATTGACGCATGTGTTTGAGTTGCACCTACCATATTATTTTTTAAAATAATATTTGATTTCGTGAGTAGATTCATAATTACAGGAAAAAAAAATGTGTAGGAAATACAGGGTTCCGATACTTAAAAGCAAACAAATGTGTCATGTATATGAGCTTGCTAAAAATTACAACTTCAATATTTAAATTTAAAAAATAAATATATTAAATAAAAAATATTATTAATACTTTCATATTGAAGTCTTTAAAATTTATTTAAAAAATAACTATTACATTAATAATCCTTCCATTAAAATTGTGTTTCTTAAATTTCATCATAAATGCCCCTATTGAATATCATCTTGATTCTAGATGACGCGCCGTCTGGCTTTTACTCACGGAAGATTGTCACTTTCTATCACTTCAAAAAAAAAAAATTAATAATCAAAGTTGTTTACAATGTTATCCTTAAATATTAATTTATTGATATGAAAATTGATATATTATTATGTCGTTATTATAACATTAATTATCAAAAAAAATTATAATAAAATTATAAACTATAAGAAATAACAAATTATCATGTTTGTAATTTTTTTAAAAAAATATTAATAAAATTGTAAATAAAAAATTGATAGATTATTAATTAACATATTTGATAGATAATTAATTAACATGTCAATAAAAATATTATCTAAGGGTAAAATTATAAAAAAAAATTAATTTTTAGGTCAATGAAATAATAGGATATTATAAAAAATATTAGAAAGATAAATGGTATATAATGAAAATATTTAGGGGAAATTATTGGAGATATGTGTTATCAAACAAAATTAGACATACAAATTTATCTAAATCACTCATTAACATGCCGAAATCAGAACGTGACTAAGAAACTTGGAAAAACCTGGAAAATATTGAAGATGATGATAAAACTGAAACCAAGTCGAGTTGCCCCTATCCTTAAGAACTTATTAGTCCCGCCTCGGTGCTCTACGGATGTCTCGTGGCTAACATTCTCCCATGATTACTTGGATGCTTCTTGTAAAAGAGGCACTCATTTCACAAGAACTTGAACAAAGGAAAAATGAAGGAAACTCTCTTTTAAACTAGACTCTCTAATAATGATAGAATGTTGGAATTTCTAGATTGGAGAGAATAAACCTAAGCCCCCCTTTTATAGGCATGAAATGGTGCCTTTGTGAGCACCCTTTGGCTTAGGGTGTAACTCTCTTAAGGGTTATACTCATTCTTTATACCTAGAGGTGTGTTTTTCTAATTTAGAGAACATGCCCATTCAACTTGTGTCTTTCCCATAAGACACTTCTTAAGGGACATGTCTCTCATACAGTTAAACTATATATATTTAGAGAATTTACAACAATCCCCCATAATTCTCTAAATATTAATGCAGACACTTAAAAGAGCTTTCGTGAAATAAAACTGCATTGAAATAGGTAGCTTTCGCCTTGAACATTTCCTAGAGAATGACAATCGGATTTACTTGGCAAACCAGTGACCCATAGTCTTGAACTGTTCCACCGTTGGTGTAAACCAAGACAATTGCCAACACACAACTTTACTTCGACCATTTCCCGTTCTACGGTTGTGTTCATTTCAGCCATAAACAATTTTCTTGGATTCATCAAGTACTTTAGGGAATTCAGCCTTTAAAATTCTCATGGAAATTCTCATGGAATTCAGCCTTTAAAATTCTCATGGAAATAAACTCACTTCTTACTTGAAACAGGTGATCTACTATAAATAGGTAATCTGCCTTAACCCCCATTAGAACTATTCTCCCAATATAGTGATCAATAAAAGCCTTAGCTTATCCTAACATTGGCAGACAACACTCTGCGTCATTATAGGAATGAGTTAGAGTATAAAACTCTACAATGCTTGTTTTGAATTGCACAAAGTTTCAGTTGTCCCTTTTGAACCTAGATCTTGGGATCTCCAGTCAGCTAGGTTGTGTTTCCACAGTGACAATTCTTAATTTATAGGCTTCAAGCCTATTCCTCTCGATGACTTCTCAACTTGCTCTCTAGGTAAACTTTTAGTAAGTGGATTCGCTAGGTTTTCCTTTGATTTGACATAATTTATCAAAATTATGTCACTTGAGAGCAGTTGTCATATGGTATTATGTCTACGACGTATGTGTCGAGACTTACCATTATACAATGTATTTTGGGCTCTCCCAATAGCTGATTGATTATCACAATATATGCTTATCGTTGGTACTGGTTTTGGCTAATTTGGAATATCCTCTAGGAAATTTCGAAGCCATTCCACTTCTTCCGCTGTTTTATCTAATGCTATGAACTCTGATTCTATAGTAGACCGGGCAATACACATTTGCCTCAAGGATTTCCATAATACGGATGCACCATCAAGTGTGAAAATAAATCCACTGTATCATATATCTAGTTTGCATCGTTGTATCCCTCTAGAACAACATGATATCTCGTATAATGCAGATCATATTTTGAAGTTTCTCGCATATACCTCAAAATTCTTACTATGGTTTTCCAATGGTTATGTCATGGATTACTCGTATATCTGCTAAGCATGTTTACAGCTTGAGTGATATGAGGTCGTGTGCAAATTGTGAGATACATCATACTTTCGATGATTCTCGAATACTCTAATTGAATAATGCTTGAGCCAATATTCTTTGATAAATGAAGAGTTAGGTCCACATGAGTTCTAGCCATATTTAAATCTTTTTTATTATATTTCTCAAGTATCTTCTCAATATAATGAGCCTGATTTTCTGGATAATATGTACCCATCTGATGTTTTGGCAATCTTAATTCCTAAGATCACATCAACTACTCCTAAATCTTTCATATCAAATTTATTAGTCAATTCTTTATTGGTAGACTGAATCATCTCATGATTACTACCAATTATCAGCATATCGTTTACGTAGAGACACACAATGACATATCCTTTTTAAGTTGATTTAGTGTTTACACACTTATCACACTAATTGATTTTAAACTCATTTGACAATATCTCTTTGTCAAATTTTTCACGTCATTGTTTAGGTGCTTGTTTTAATCCGTATAAAGATTTTACAAGTTTGCACACCTTTTATTCTTGTCCAGGAATATTGACACATTCTGGTTGTTCCATGTAAATCTCTTCATCTAGTTCACCATTTAAGAATGTCGTCTTCACATCCATTTGATGTATTTCAAGACCAAATATAGCTGTTATGGCTATAAGCATTCTTATTGATGTGATACGAGTCACTGGTGAATATGTATCAAATTAGTCAAGGCCTTATCTATAACATTTTATAACAAGTCTTCCCTTGTACTTATCTATTGATCCATCCGGCTTCATCTTTCGTTTGAAAATCCATTTGTAGCCCAGCGGCTTACAACCTGGTGGAAGATTAACCAACTCCCAAGTATGGTTTGAAGAATATAATCAATCTCGCTATTGATAGCCTCTTTCCACAAAGGTGCCTCTGAAGAATACATTGTTTCTTTATAGTTTTGAGGCTCATTTTCTAACAAGTATATCAGAAAATCAGGTCCAAATGACTTAGATGTTTTAGATCTTTTGCTTAATATTTTCATGTTGATATAATTCTTGGTCAACTTGATCACTGCCTTTAACAGTATCAATAGTTCTTTTGAGAGACTCTATTTTTTGTCTTTCCTTACAACCTTATAAGGAAATGTCTCTCCAAAGAATGTCTCATTATTTGACTCAATTATCATATATGGATTGATGTCAAGAATTTTAGACTTATGTAACAAGAATCGATACGCACTACTGTTGTGAGCATATCCAATAAATATACAATCAATAGTCTTGGGTCATATTCTAACTTTCTTAGGTTTATGAACCATCACTTTGGTGAGGCACCCCCACACTTTCAGATATTTGTAGGAAAGTTCGTGACATTTTCACAATTCATATGGTGTCTTGTCCAATCTTTTGTGAGGTGGCTTTCTCATAACGTAGTTTGCGGAAAGCAAGGCTTCCCCCACAAGTTCTGGGGTAAACCATAGCTTGTCAACATGACATTTATTATTTCTTTCAATGCTCGATTTTTGCGTTCCTCAATCCCATTTTGTTGAGGCGAATGAGGAGCAGTAGTTTCGTTAATAATTCCATAATTGGAACGATATTCACCGAATGGTGACACATATTCACCTCCTCTATCACTCCTGATTCTTTTTATTTTATTGCCTAGTTGATTTTCAACTTCGTTCTTATGGTGTATAAAGCTCTCAATAGCTTCATCTTTGCTCCTTAGTAAATACGCATAACAGAATCTTGTGCTATCATCGATAAAAGTGACAAAGTATTTTTTACCGCCTCTGGTTTGCATAACATTCATATCACACACATCGATGTGTATAAGTTCCAAGGATTCAGAATTTCATTCTATGGTATGAAAATGATGCTATATTCATTTTTGCTTCAACACATTGCGTCACATTTATATTGGTTATCAATTATAAATTAAGGTATCAGGTTCATGTTAATTAATTTACGCATTGTATCATAATTAACGTGTCATAACCTCTCATGCTATATATTTCGTGACTCAATAATATAAGCAGAAGATGTAGCTTTATTATTAGCATTGTGTCGATTGACAGTTATTACATCGAACTTGAAAATGCTTTCAATGAGGTATCTTTTTCCTACATAGACATCATTCTTAGTCAGTACAAACTTATCAGAAACAAATACAAGCTTGAAACCATTCTTGCTAAGGAGTGGACTCAAAACCAAGTTCTTCTGAATATCAGGAACATGTAAAACATTCTTCAATGTAAGATCTTTCTCAGATGTCATCTTCAGAACCACTGTGTCTTGTCCAACCTTTCTAGAGGTAGACGAGTTTTCCATTGTCAGATGATCGCCACCATCGACCTTCTGATACGAGGAAAACATCTTGCTATCAGCACATATATGACGAGTAGCCCCATTGTCTACCAATAATTCTCTCAAATTCCCAACCAATTTGGCTTCTGTTACAACTGCTGAGAGGTTCATCTATGAGATTTCATTAGTTAGCTGCTCATCCTCAGTGACATGGGCCTCATTTTTCTTTTTCTTATATTTGTCCTGAGACTTCTTGTTTCTGCAGTCATTTTCCACGTGATCACTTTTTTCCACATATGTATCACTTCCCATTCAACTTCTTGTTTGCTTGGGAAGAATCAGCTCCATTGTTCTTTCTCTTTTTGCTACCTTTTCCACCATCGATGATGTTGGTCTTAGACTTCATAGTCTTGTAGCTAGCCTTCTCGGACTTCCTGTTGTCCACTTCGATCCTCAATCAACTCCAAGGTTTTCAAGAATCATCTGTTTCTTTTTGTATTTCAGATAACTCCTGAAGTTCTTCCATGATGGATGTAATTTTTCAATGATTGTGGTAACTTGAAACGTCTCACAGAGTTTCATTCCCCCATTCAATATTTCATGAATGATTAACTCAAGTTCACCCAACTGAGACATCACTGTCCTTGAATCTACCATCTTGTAGTCTATGAACCTACCCACAATAAATTTCTTTTATCCGACATCCTCGGTTTTATATTTCTTCTCGAGAGATTCCTATAGAATCTTTGCAGAAGTCATGCCTTGGTACACATTATACAAGGTATTGTCAAGTCCTCCAAAGAGGGAGTTCTTGCACAAGAAGTCGCATGAAGACTATCTCTCTTCTCGTAGTTAAGCGACTGTTTCTGTTTCTCCCTCCAGAGACCCGGATGATCTTTGAGATACTTAACCAACTACAGTATTGTCAGATAGAATAATATTTTACTCTTCCATTGTTTAAAGTTTGCTCCACCAAACTTTTCCGATTTCTCCCCATGAGTGACCAGTACTGTGATATTTTCACTAGTCATGTGTAACTGGAAAAATCAACAGTAATCAATAAGTCTACAAAAGACAAATTACACAACGATCAGACGAATGATTTTGTTTAAGTGATATACTAAGAATCCACTCGTTGTTATATTGGACAGTAATACCAAATAACACAAGTCCTTGAATTTATGACTAAGGTTTCTTATGATAAACGAATAAAGGAAAATTCCCAGAGGACGAGGGGGGTCCGGAGTGACCACTTAAATCCCTACCCACTTAGACTCTTATCGCCTTGTTGAGAGAATATCTTTTAAACACTTTCTCAACAGACTATCTTAGACATTCAAACTTAGTATTACACTTCAATTCACAATACAATAATAAATATGTGTAAATTTGTATGTATATATGTATAAGTCAATCAAGCTTGGATGAAATTACTTGTGTAAAGTTACACTTTTAATTATCAGCCAAGTATGCAACACACAAATAATTTTCAACTTTATCACTATGTGTATGCTTGTGATAATTGAACACCCTAATATTAACTTAAACCTATACTACCAAGTTGAAAATAATACAATATATGATTTTACTAAGTTAACATTACTGCATATATGTTATACATGTATAGCATATGGTAATATAAATTAATCTAATTCTATGTTATTATTTTTGAATCTAAAATAATTTCATGATTAATTTCACCAGTGTCACGTTCGTTCATCCGTTCGAACGAAACTTTCCAGTGAGTTCACATTCGTGTAGCGTTCATAAACGCGTTCAAACAAAGTTTTCCAGATAGTTCACGTTCGTGTTGCATTCGTAAATGCGTTTGAATGTTCGTTAGCAGAAGACTGACGTTCGAGTTACGTTTGAAGACGCATTCAAATGAAACTATGTAAAATAGAATTTTACCTAGACATTCATCGGGCGTTCGAACGTCCATGCGTATTTTTCGTGCACATAACATATTTTTCAGACAAAAGACTATTTAAAACATGTAAAATTTGATTTAACAACACACTTTAAAAATAATAAGTTCTTAAAATTATTGGAGATATGTGTTATCAAACAAAATTAAACATGCAGAATTATTTTAATCACTCACTAATATGTCAAAATCAAAACATGACTAAGAAACTTAGAAAAACTTGGAAAATATTGAAGATGATGATAAAACTGAAACCAAGTCGAGTTTCCTCTGTCCTTAAGAACTTATTAGCCCTGCCTCGGTGCTCTACAGATGTCTTGTGGCTAACGTTCTCCCAAGATTACTGGGATGCTTCTTGTAGAAGGGGTATTCATTTCACAAGAACTTGAACAATGGAAAACTGGAGGAAACTCTCTTTTAAACTAGACTCTCTAATTATGATAGAATGTTGGAATTTCTAGATTGGAGAGAATAAACCTAAGCCCCCCTTTTTTTAGGCATGGAATGGTGCCTTTGTGGGCACCATTTGGCTTTGGGTGTAACCCTCCTAAGGGTTATGTTAGGGCGGATGGGAAATCCTTAGGGTCGGATCAGTGCCCACGCAGCGAAAATGGGTCTAACCCATAGATATCAAGCATAGGTGTAATTTTAAATAATTTAATGAAATACTATATTCCATTACGAGTGTGTAGGAAAAATTCGAGGTTGAATCGGAGTTCGGAAACTTAAAAACAGAGAAAAATAAAATTCATCGCGGACAAACACGACGCGCGCGCTATAGTGCGCGTGCGCACTGTGAGCGCAATGTGCACTACAGTGCAGCGCGCATTGTATGCTCACTGTGCGTGCAAGTAGATTTTTTATTTCATTTCAACCTTCAACTCTCAGAGAGCTGAAGGAATTATGGTATTTTACCCTAATTTCTTTTGAACTTCCCTAAACATTTCAAAAACACTTAAAATTAATTTTTAACATCAACACATGTAATAGAGTAAAAATCAAGTTTTTCAAAATATCAATTTTTTTTTTATAAAAACATAAATTTATTCTAAATACGCACTTGCGTAAATTTTGAATCTGTACGGGCCAAATTTGGGCCCAAGGGTAAAAATCGTCTTTTCACTTTAGATCCGTGGATGGGTAAAGCCCCAGTGGTCCAACACTAAAGACCTCAAGAAGCCCAAGACATGTCTCATGCTTCTATCTTAATCTCTCAACTACCTAAACCTTTTTTTTGCTAACAAAAATACCTATTTCACATACTAGCACTCCCCACTCACCAAAAATATAAATTATTATGGGCCCATCTTTGCTAATTACAGCTGCAATGCCAACTTAAAAGGTAATGACTCTATCCTATAAATAGCAACATAATTCATATCACGTCCATTCAAGTCTTAGCTCTGATACTTGAGCTCTCTAAGCTTCTCACTCCCTAAACACAAGCCACCGCCCTCACAGCTGTCAAAGAAGTCAAGGTAACTTCCGACCTTGTTCTTCCATTATTTACAACTCGTCTTCATACTGACTTGAGCGTCGGAGTGCCTACGGCACCCACTACATCGGTGGGTAGTACTCCCCGCTCATTCTACCTTTATTTTACAGGATCGCTAGTACCCCCAACCTATAAATTCTAGATTGTGGACCTCAGGCGAAATCCAGCATCCACATAATCCAAAACAAAAACCAAATTAGAATCCCATAATGAAATGACTCGTGAACAATTCTAGGTCACCCAAAGGTGGTCAAGTGATTCTAGAATAGTAGCCTTGGCACTAAGATATTATCTAGAATTCCAAACTCTAATTTTATGTTTATGTATTACATAAATATTTTGACCTAATTACAAGCATATTATGTTTATACTTCCAAAGCATCCTAACACAATTAATTAGCCTAATTCAACATTATATATCTAATACATAATTCAACACTATATGTCTCACTAATGAAAAATATAGCTTTTGGAGAATATCAAACTTACCTAGAAAGGTTGATTCAAAGATCCAACCTACTTCTCCTTGATGAAATGTTCGGAAAACTTCCAAGGATTAGCAAGCTTGATCCAAGATCCAATCTTGATTCCAACGCTAGCAAGTTTCACCCCAAGATCCAATCTAGATTTCTCCTATATGAAATATTGTAGAGACCTCATAAAGCTTCTCTAAATACTTCTCTAACTTAAGCTAATTTCTCTAATTCTTGTTTTTATTTAACTTTCTCAAGCTTTTGTTTTGCTTAATTAAAACATTCTTAAAGCTTGCTATTTATAGGAAAACTTAGGTAATTTTTAATTAATAAATATTGTAATTATTGGGGCAGTGGTGGGACCCATAGGGTCAGTCGGGCCTTAAAGGTTTAACTTTTCCATCGGGCCTTAAAGATTTAATTAATAAATCTTTAACCCAATGTAACATTTTGCTACCAGTCGGGCCTTAAAGGTTTCCACCTTTCCATCAGGCCCTCACTTCTTTTTGTAAACCTATTTACATCCTATAGATTTAACTCCTTCAAGAAGTTCAACAAAGTCACAGACTTGATTGTCATGCATAGAATCCATCTCGGATTTCATGGCTTCCTACCATTTTCCCGAATAGATATCCAATATTGCTTCTTTACACGTAGATGAATCTGTTTCCTCCAAGAGGAGAACATCAAGGCTCACATCAGATGTTAAAAACAATCTCTCAATATGCTTTGATAGTCTATTCGACTTACTTAGAACTTGTGTTGTAGATCCTTCTCCTATTGGATCTCTAGTTCCATCTCAGGTTCCTTAATGTTGAGGTCAAACTCATCAAGTTCAATCTCTCTATAATTCCCACTTTCTCTCAAAAATTATTTTTCAAGAAAAATGACAAAACGAACAACAAATACCATTTCGTTGCTCGGAATCGTAGAATTAATATCCCATGGAATTATCAGGATATCGAACGGACCTACATTTATACTCTCTGGGTGCTAGTTTATCCCGCTGCGCAACTCTAATGTATGCAGGACAACCTCAAATATTTAAATGTCTAAGACTTATATTTCTTCTGATAGGGGGTCATATAAACATCTTTCGATAGAACCCTATTAAGTATGTAGGCATCAGTAAGTAAAGCGTAACCCCAAAGGTAATAAGGAAGATCTGTATAGCTCATCATTGATCACACCATATCCAAAAAAGTACGATTTCTATGCTCAGACACACTATTTTATTGAGGTGTTCCTGGTGGGCTATATTGGGCAAGAATTCCATTTTCCCTTAAATAATTTCTGAATTCTTCACTCATGTATTCACCGCCTCTATCTGATCTAAGGCACTTGATGAATTTACTAGTTGATTTTTCTACTTCGTTTCGGAATATTTTGAACTTGTCAAATATTTCTGATTTATGTCTCATCAAATAGACATATCCATATATAGACTTATCATCCGTGAAGTCACGAAGTATGTTGAACCATCATGAGCGGTATGATTTAATAGACCACACACATCACTGTGTATTAATTTCAATAAATCTCCAGCACGATGTCCAACACTAAGAAATGAGGCCTTTGTCATCTTCCATTGGATCCATGACTCACAAATTGGATAAGGATCTAAGGTAAGATTTTCAATCAAACCATCTTTTATCAATTTGGATAGACGTCTAATATCTTTGTGGCCCAATCTCATATGTCATAATTTAGTATTATTTAATTCAAATTTCCTACTTGTATTTTCCTATACATTAAAGATATCTCTATATGTTCCCAAAACATAATGATCGTTTGATAAAGAACATTCACATTTCAATAAATTATCTTTAACATATAAACATAAAGTTTTATCCTTAATGTTTATTTTATATCTCTCTTATATTGGCCATGATATTATTTGTCTGATAAGTGAGGGTACATAATAACAGTTTGGTAAATTTAATTTACAACCATTGGGGAGATCTAAAACAACCGTTCATATGGCTTTAACATCCAATGTCTCACCATTGCCAACTCTAAGCCGATCTCCCATTTATTCAGCCTTCTTTTTACCCTCATTACATGCAGGGAGTTGCAAATATGAGTAGGACTGCCAGTGTCTAACACCCACACATTATTTACATCTAAGGCTAATGAGATGTCAATAATTGTAAAAATACAAAGCGTACATGAAGTTCCTGTTTTTCCTATCAGCTCTGGACATTCCTTCTTCCAGTGTCCAGACTTCTTGCAATGTAGACATTGATCACGAGCTATTTTCAATTTTGCGCCTTTGCGCTTCTTGGAGTTCTTCTTTGCAATCTTCTTCTTCCCCATCTTTATTTTCTTTGACTTTCCAGATGTCTTTGAAGAGCCAGCTCCACCATGGAGGTACAATCTGGGATTGCATTTTCTCAAATCATGTTCTGTCGTGCATAACATGTTATGAAGTTTTTCGTAGCTAGCTTGCATCGAATGCATATGAAAAATTAATATAAAGCCAGCATAATAACCAGACAAAGAAGACAAAATCAAATAGCGGCCCAGTTGTTCATCAATCACAATGCCTTGTCGTTCCAAGTATCGAATCCGGTCGATCATGTTCAAAATATGAATGCTGATAGCTCCCCCATCCTTAAGTTCAGTACGGAACAATTCCTTAGACCTTTAATAAAGTTTGATCTCTTGATTTACCTCGAACAACTCCTTGAATGTTCGCATGATGCTTCAAACATCTGGTACTTCAATGTACAGTCTCAGCAAATCTGGAACCATCAATCCCAAAATGTAGGATTTCATCTTAAGGTTATCATCCTTCCATCTATTAAAAGTTTCTCGCTCTTATGGAGTGGAGTCAAGATCGATTTCAACTGACAGTGACATAAGTCAATTTTTCAAACTCCAAAACAAGACGTATGTTCATTTCCCATTCGAAATAGTTCTCGGCTTATTTTAGTTTATTAGTATCCAAAAGTCTCATCAATGGATTAGCGACAACAATCTACAAGACAACATTTTAAATAGTAGCAGAATAGTTTTGATTTCAAAATAATAACACTAATTGATTATGAAATTTTAAATCTATTAGTGCTCTTCCATTACTTTACGTAATTCTGTAATCTCCCTTAACAGAAAAATAGAAATTTGACTATCAAAATTTCATAGCGGGAAATGGATCCCATGACATCTACACCAGCCTCACACTAATGACGATATTGGCTTTTATAAACTCATTAGGTAGACCTCCAAAATCAATCACTTCATGTGACTCCTAATTTGGTCCCAAATCGTTTCTAATCCTCACACTAATGACGATATTGGATTAAGACATGTTCTGGGTGTATACTTATCAATGTGCACTAATGAGCATTGTATGTACACCCTCACACTAATGATGATATTGGGTGACTGGGTTAACTCATCACGCTACATCTAATGTTTTACCCGAGCGACCTAAGTTCCGAGCACTTATACCCTCACATTAATGATGATGTTGGATATAAGTAGTAAGAACTCATTCATCTCTGTATTGACAAGATGAGTCTTCTAATAATGCTCCAACATTACTAATATTATTACTTAAAATAAAGTAATCACCTAATCATGGGAGATTTATGACAATCAAGTCACTAATTTAATTAGGTCAAAATTTTAATTTAAAACATGCTTTACATATTCAATATGTCTTATGCATAATTAAATTAAAATACAGAGGCATAGATTCAAATACATATTATACATGCAACATGTATTGTGTGGTTAAGTCTTGCCCCTGATATCATTTTGTTGGGGCGGATGTGGAACCCTTAGGGTCGGATCGGTGCCCCGCGCAGCGGAAATAGGTCTAACCCGTTGATATCAAGCATGGATGTAATTTTAAATAATTTAACGAAATACTATATTCCTTTCGAGTGTGTAGGAAAAAAATTGGGGCTGAATCAGAGTTCAGAAACTCAAAAAAGTGAAAAACAAAATTCATTGTGCACACGTGCACTGTATGCGCATTGTGCATGCAAGCAGATTTTTTTTTAATTTTATTTCAACCTTCCGCTCTCTTTCCAGAGAGCTGAATGAATTAGGGTATTTTATCCTAATTTCTTCCGATCTTCCCTAAACACTTCAAAAACACCCAAAATTAATTTTTAATATTAAAACCAACATCAACACATGTTATAGACTAAAAATCAAGTTTTTCAAAATATCAAATATTTTTACAAAGATATAAATTTATTGTAAATACACACTTGCGTAAATTTTGAATTCAAAACACAAACTCAAAAAAAGAGAAAAATAAAATTCATCGTGCACACGCACGATGCACGTGCTACAGTGCGCGGGCGCACTGTGAGCTCACTATGCACACGTGCACTGTACGTGCACGGTGCGTGCAAGCTGATTTTTTTAATTTTATTTCAACCTTAAACTCTCTTTCCAGAGAGCTGAATGAATTATGGTATTTTACCATAATTTCTTCCGATCTTCCCTAAAAACTTCAAAAACACTCATATTTATTTTTTAACATCAAAACCAATATCAACACATGTTATAGAATAAAAATCAAAATTTTCAAAATATCAAATATTTTTACAAAAATATAAATTTATTCTAAATACGCACTTGCGTAAATTTTGAATCCAAAACACAAACTAAATTAGAATCCCACAATAAAATGACTCGTAAATATTCTAGGTCATCCAAAGGTGGTCAAGTGATTCTAAAATGGTAGCTTAGCTCTAAGGTATTATCTAGAGTTTCAGACTCTAATTTTATATCTATGTCTAACATAAATATTTTGACCCAATTACAAGCATATTGTGTTTATACTTTCAAAGCAGCTTAACTCAATTAATTAGCCTAATTTCAACATTATGTATATAATACATAATTCAACACTATATGTCTCACTAATGAAAAATATAGTTTTTGGAGAAAATCAAACTTACCTAGTAAGGTTGATTCAAAGATTCAATATATTTCTCCTTGTTGAAATGTTTGGAGAACTTCTAAGGATTAACAAGCTTGACTCTAAGATCCAATCTTGATTTCAATGCTAGCAAGCTTCACCCCAAGACCCAATCTTGATTTCTCCTAGATGAAATGTTGTAGAGACCTCACAAAGCTTCTCTAAACACTTTTCTAACTTAGACTAATTTCTTTAATTCTTGCTTGTATTTAACTTTCGCAAGTTTTTGCTTTGTTTAATTAAAACCTTTCTAAAACTTGTTATTTATAGCAAAACTTAAGCAATTTTTAATTAATAAAAGTTGTAATCAACTTTTATGTGGGCTTAATCTAATTTGTCCAAATATGTATAATTAGATATGACTAATCTTCATTGTCTACCACTTAAAAAATTGGGTAATTTTTAAAAATATCAACTGTCTACCCAAAATTAATAAAAATTGATATTTTCCACCCATTTTTTAAAACTATTTCAAAATCACTAACTAATTTCGAATATTATCAAATTTTCGGATAGATCGGTGATAATTTCCCTTGAATGAATGAAGCAACTGAATTATGTTTAGTTTCTTAATTTTTTTTTTTAAAAAGGATGATTTAGTTGTTGCACATGTTGAGTTGTAAAAGATTTTGTCTCAAGATTGAAGGGATCACTGGAAAAAACACCGTCAACTTGTACGGGCCAAATTTGGGCCCAATGGCATAACTGTCATTCCACATTTGGGCCAATCAAGAAACCAAAGCCCCGAAGCCCACCATTAGATCTAAATTGAGAAATCAGCTTTGGACCGAGAGGCCATACCAGCCCAGAGCCCACCATCACAAATTTAACAGTTCAGGAAGGTCAACAGATTCATTAGTAATTAGATTGGGAAAACGCCTTCAGTAATGAATTCCATTAAATCGGCAGTTACAGTCATAAACCCTGTCATTAACACATCCAACGGGTAGAAGAGATTTAAATGACTCATCGTAAGGAGGGCCTATAAAAGAGAAAAACCAAGGCATAAAGTTGGGGGGAGATGAGACAACACTACTTCTTGTCATCAGAGAAATCATAATACACTGCCCTCACGGCAAACAAAAGATGATTGAGGTAACTTCAAGCCTTATTCTCCGTACAACCGACTTATTCACATTACTAACTTGAGCGTCGGAGTGCCCCCGGCACCCACCACACCGGTGGGCAGTATACTCCCGCTCACTCTACATTTGTCTTGCAGGATCGCTAGTGCCCCCAACCTACAAATTCTGATTATGGACCTCGGGCAAAAACCAGCATCCACAATTTGGCGCCCACCGTGGGGCCTTAGCGATTCATAGCAAGCAAAAATCACTCAGTCTACAATCTTTACAAACATAACTATCCATGGCTTCAAGCCATAAACAGACACCAGACCCGGTGGTGGCACAAGTAGCCACTCTACAATTCAGTTACGATCAATGGAAGATAAAAATTGAGCCATATAAAACTCCAGTACTAGTATCTCCAATATTATTTGGAACATTATTCTTTCTTCAACCAGGAGCAGGACTACAAGTCATCCCAACTATCTTATCAAAGCTAATCTCTTAGAAGCAGACAACATTATGGCCAATAAAAATCCACCATCAGGGGACCATCTTTTCCATACGACATGCAAAATAATAGTCTCCTCCAGGCTATGTAGAAGGATCATCATCAACCTTTCACTACATGTGAAGATTGTCATACTCTCCATACGATAAGATAGATGGTTATCTTCTCCAGATGACACAAGTGAATCTCAATCTTTTTCACACAACATGAAATAGTGTCATCTCCTTCAGACGACGTTAAGATGATTCTCATCCCCTCCTGAGGACATGAAAGACTTATCATCTCATCCACACTACATGAAAGTAGAATGAAGAATTTCATGGACCTTAATCATTTCTTCATTAAATTATCGTTGGGACAATTGGGAGAGGAATGATGAGTCAAGCAATTGGGTGTTGGAGACATGCACTCGACAAAGCTCTGTGCATAGCTATCACATGCGAACTTGCTAAGAAAGTACAAATGTACAAGGGGCATACCCCAGGAAGGCAAATGGCTTAAAACAAAGTCGAAGAGAAAACCAACAAAAGAATTACAAGGAAAAAACCCCAAACAGAATACAAACAAAGCCAAAACACGGCCAATAGGCAGTAACTATGTACGTTGAAGCAAAAAATGAAGCTCAAGCAACCATTAGCTAAACTGGGCCCAAAAGCATAGAAAGCCCAGACCACAATGCACGAGCAACACCCACGCAAACAGAGTGCGGCCCACACACAACAAATCCATCAGCCCACACGTTGAACCAGACCTAATGTATAATCCAAGCCAAGGAGCAAGAGCACCACACACATATGGAAAGCGACCATGCTACGAAGCCCAAATTTGTTAATCCATTAGCCACGTGCACAATTTGAAGCAAGCTCTCTCCAATCACGCATGGAGCAAACAACCGCTAACATACAATCCAATAAAGCCCAAAGAACCACAATCAATCGGCCCATGTAAAACACATGTAAAACAAGTAACAATGATCGTCAGCCTAATAACAAAGCCCAACCGACCAAAACATAAAATTCTAAACTTGAGACTTATCAACTAAATAATGTCCCACATCGATTATTTTCCAAGAGAGCAACCAAAAGCTAACAACAAAACTCAACCCACATCAACTGGTGCTAGGAGTGAACATGAGGCTAACATCAAAACACATCCCACATCGCATGATTTAGACAAGCATCATCCAAGCCCAAAGCCAGCTGAAGAGCCCTCACTCCATGTGCAACCATCACTCGACAGGTGGAAATTTGCCACACGCAACTGTAGAAAGAGAAGAATCCCTACGCATAAACCAAGCACAAAAACACAAGGGACATAAAAAGAAGTAAGTCTGGCACACATAAGCTACTAGACACGACACTCAGGCATGGATTGTTTAAATAGTTACAAAAGAACAAGTAAAAACATGTTCCAGGGAGAGAAACCTTCCCCCACGTATATAAAAAAATCTGAAACAAGTGTGGAGCACTCATGAAAATTTAGGTAAAAAAAGCCCATACTCACTCGGCAATTTCAAAGCTGCCACACGCCAGCTCACGCAACAATCTGTCGAACTGAGCGTGAGGCCTTACAAGAAAGCTGATGATCAATAATCCAAGAAGTCCACTCGACATAGGGAAGCTCACAAGCGACAAAAATTGAAATAAATTGAGGCCAACTGCCCCAAACTGAAAAAATTGAGTTAAATAAAGGCTTCATTACCCACAGAACAAATGAAGTCCCACGCCACATGGAAAGGATGAGTGACCCACTTGACGAATCCCACATGCCATCATTGGACACCATGCATGAAATGAGCTCTTTCACACGCAGAAGGGCCACGACACTCCCCTACACTGGGCGAGGCCAAAAACCCAAGCAGGCAATATGACCAATAAGCCGAGAGCCTTGCGGCTGCTAGAATGGTGTGCGTGGACCAATCTCACGTGAAGGAGACAGAGAAATGCACTCACAACTGAATCTTACTTTTGTAGCATGAAATCGAAGATAAGCACCAAAACTGCATGATTGTCATACTATCCATACTACAAGATGGATGGCTATCAACTTCAGGCTACATGGAAAACTCTCATCTCTCCTAGACTACTTGGAATGATTCTCAACTCCTCCCGACTAAATTAAAGGTTAGTTATCATCTTCATGCTATGTTGATTTAATATTGCCAACATCATACTACATAAGGAATCTTTTATCATGCCTAGTAGAATGAGAACTTCCTTGGATCTCCTTTTGGTCCAATCGACCAACCTTTATCAAGTTAAGTAGTATGCAAATTCTTTTGGACCTTTATCAGGTCTAGTAGAGTGATGATTCTCATAGACATGCATTAGTTTCATTCGACCGTGTCTCATGGACCTTTGTCAGTTCCATTCGACAATAGTATCATGGATTGGTAGAATGAAGATTCATTTAGTCCTTTCATCAAGTTCATTCGACCATAGCTTCATGGACCTTCATCAGGTCTAGTAGAGTGATGATTCTCATAGACATGCATTAGTTTCATTCGACCGTATCTCATGGACCTTTGTCAGTTCCATTCGACAGTAGTATCATGGATTGGTAGAATGAAGATTCATTTAGTCCTTTCATCAAGTTCATTCGAACATAGCTTCATGGACCTTCATCAGGTCTAGTAGAGTGATGATTCTCATAGACATGCATTAGTTTCATTCGACCGTGTCTCATAAACCTTTGTCAGTTCCATTCGACAATAGTATCATGGATTGGTAGAATGAAGATTCATTTAGTCCTTTCATCAAGTTCATTCGACCATAGCTTCATGGACCTTCATCAGGTATAATAGAGTGATGATTCTCATAGACATTCATTAGGTTCATTCGACCGTGTCTCATGGACCTTTATCATTTCCATTCGACAGTAGTATCATGAATAGGTAGAATGAAGATTCATTTAGTCATTTCATCAAGTCCATTCGACAGTAGTCTCGTAGAAGAGAGATGAGTGATGACTTTCATCAAGTTCATTCCATTGTAGTATCATGGGCCTTCTTCAGGTCTAGTATAGTGAGTAATGACCTCATTGGACCTTCGTCAGTTCCATTTGACAACTTCAATCGACAATAGTCTCGTAGAATAGAGATAACAATGATGGTTTTCATCAAGTTTATCTATTGTAGTCTCATGGACAATCATCAAGTCTAGTAGTATGAGAATGAAAAACCTTCATAGACCTTCATCAGGTCTAGTAGAGTAAAGACCCTCATTGACCCATGTTAGATTTTATAGAATGAGGAATGAAGACCCTCATAGATCTTCATTATGTCTGGAGTGTAGACTCTCATGTACCTTCCTCAGGTATAATGGAATGTGTAGATTCCCATGTACCTTCATCAGGTATAATGGAGTGTGTAGACTTTCTTGGACCTTCATCAGGTCATGTACACTGATGTATTTTCTTCAAGTGTTGTAGAAAGAAATCTTCTTAGACCTCCATCAGATCTGGTAATCTGTAGACTCCCTTGTACCTTTATCAATATGTATGGTCGTCTTGATACATAAGACAATGAAACATCCTCCATATGGGACATCATTATCAACATTCAGCTCAGTCGACACAACAGACAAGTAAATGATCTCTCATTGTTTCAGTCAAACAAAGTATGCTTCTTATATTGAAGAGCCATTGACTAGTCACTCGACAGATACTCCATACGACATGTATCAATGTTCTCATTTCTTTACTTACCATGATTGTGGTTTTGAAATTTGCAAGCAATGCCATATGACATAGTTGAAGACCTGGACTATTCCTAGTCCAGACAACATTGAAAACTCCCCGTCGTATGGAGTGTACCTTGAACATTCATCTGGTTCAGTCGTCTGGGAACATTCCTCATGGCTCATGTAGAGTCGAGGTCAACAAATGATCTCCATCTGGTCTAGAAAAATTTGAAGACTCCCCTGGTCTTTGACCAGTAGTATGGAGATTGTCCTGAACCTGCAACTGGTTCAGTCGACCGGGGACATCCCCCAAATACTCATGTCGAGTCAAATGAAGATATGGACTTCCTACAGTCCATACGACAATGTCGTGTGAAATAACCTCTGAACCTTCATTTGGTTCAGTCGACCGGGGACATCCCCCAAATACTCATGTCGAGTCAAGTTGTAGACATGAATTACACATGTCGTATGACTTATACCTTCCTGGCCTCAACAAGCCCAGTCGACCATGGACATCCATCACGGACTCGTGTCGAGTCAAGTTGTAGACATGGATTACACATGTCGTATGACTTATACCTTCCTGGCCTCAGCAAGCCCAGTCAACCAGGGACATCCCCTATGGACTCATGTCGAGTCAAGTTGTAGACATGGATTACACATGTCGTATGACTTATATCTTCCTGGCCTCATCAAGTCCAGTGGACCGGGGAAATCCCTCACGGACTCGTGTCGAGTCAAGTTGTAGACAAAGATTACACATGTCGAATGACTTATATCATGACCTTCATCTGGTTCAGTCGATTGGGTACTTCCCCAATGGCTCTTTTAGAGTCAAATTCATAACTACACATTCATTTGGTTCAATTAATAGGCAGCACCAACGCTCATGTATATCTACATCCTATGGTCTCGCCCCAGGCGAAAAACACGTCAAGTACTCTCCAAGCCAAGAACTCCTTGACTTAGAGAGTAGGGGACAAACTGTACGGGCCAAATTTGGGCCCAATGGCATAACTGTCATTCCACATTTGGGCCAATCAAGAAACCAAAGCCCCGAAGCCCACCATTAGATCTAGTTTGAGAAATCAGCTTTGGACCGAGAGGCCATACCAGCCCAGAGCCCACCATCATAAATTTAACAGTTCAGAAAGGTCAACAGATTCATGAGTAATTAGATTGGGAAAACGCCTTCAGTAATGAATTCCATTAAATCGGCAGTTACAGTCATAAACCCTGTCATTAACACATCCAACGGGTAGAAGAGATTTAAATGACCCCTCGTAAGGAGGGCCTATAAAAAGAGAAAAGCCAAGGCATAAAGTTGGGGGGAGATGAGACAACACTACTCCTTGTCATCAGAGAAATCATAATACACTGCCCTCACGGCAAACAAAAGATGATTGAGGTAACTTCAAGTCTTATTCTCCGTACAACCGACTTATTCACATTACTAACTTGAGCGTCGGAGTGCCCCCGGCACCCACCACACCGGTGGGCAGTATACTCCCGCTCACTCTACCTTTGTCTTGCAGGATCGCTAGTGCCCCCGACCTACAAATTCTGATTGTGGACCTCGGGCGAAAACCAGCATCCACACAACTATAGTTTAATAGACATTTCCCCTTAAGAAGAGTCTTATGGGAAAGACACAAGTTGAAGAGACATGTCATCTAAATTAGAATAACACACCTCTATGTTCCAAAATGTAATTTTTTGGGTTTTTTTTTTAATAACTATTCTGTTTTTATTTATTTATTTTTTTAAAAATTATAAGTAATTATATTGCCATTTCAGTTCAGTTCAATTTTGTCTTTTTTTTTTTTTAAACCAACTATAATAATAAATTAGAATTAAAAATTTAGTAACATTGATTGAATTTACAAGCGTTTCATAAATCAATCATAAGTAAACGCCATGTAAATTTAATAATGTAATAAATATAATATATAAAATAACAATATAATATGATTAGATTTGAAAAAAAATTAATAAATCAAATTATTTAGTTAATTTGGTTAAGTTTGAATTTTTTAGGTAAGAAATTATTCTAATTCAGTTCAGTTCAAATTTTTAACTAAAAATTTGAAAAAAAAAATTTGAAAAAAAAAAAGCACTTTAATTCGATTTTTTCCATTTTTTTCATTCCCCTATTTAAAAGTCGATGACAGACCCATATTCTAAGTCAAGAGACATGTCACATATCATGTCATTTAACCTTGTTCATTTTGAAACACATACATAATTATGTTATCATATTAAAATTTTATTATCTATTATTTTATTTCTTCCAAAACATGACGTGAAGTCGTGAACTTAGGCTAATATCACCTATCATAACCCCCCCCCCCCCCTTTTTTTTTTTTTAACCCAAATGGTTGCGCCAGCTTACGTGTACTTCAACTAATCCTCGGAACTTATATCTCCTGCCATGCCATCAGAAATTTTCAACACAGATCAGAATAAGTCATTGATTTTTTACACCATATGACAAAGCCCCAAGAAAATACATCTAGTAAGATTCGAATATTAAATATGAGAGTGAACAAACCACTGAAACCTAAGACATTTACTACTGACGCAACCCCCTACGGATTTCTATCATAAGACTTGCTATATATCATTAACGAATAAACAAGGCAGACGTGCATCATGTTTGTTAAAGGATTGTCACACACATATCATAAGTGTTTTGAAAATGTATACCATCATTCGTCACTTTATACTTGTAAATTTAATCTTATGAATTTGATGATGCAAAGACTCTTTGGTCACGTCCTAAATTATTGATAATGAAAAATGGTCCATCTCACACTCTCTTTCTAGTTTTTGAGAGAGAGAGAATAAGATTGATTCATGATTTATCCTGTTATTAATCGGATATCTGATTATTTTTCATGTATCTTAAATTGAATCCATAATCGGGAAAAAAAAAATTTGGTTGGTATTCGTATTATCGAATATTCAATATCCGTCGAAATAATCAAAATTTATTAATTTAGAAATATATTAACATATATCAGATTCCCAATATCTGTAATTATTTATTATTTATTTAAAAAAATAAATTTTGTCTTTATATAATTATTTATTTTTTGATTAAGTATCAAATTTCTAAAATACTAAAATTCATATCTGACCGAAATTACTTTTAATTACCGAAACTGAACTAATTTAATAATCCTTCGATATCAAATAGTTTTTAGTTGGATAATATCGAGTGTTTTTTTTTTTAAAAAAAAAAAAAAATCGATTATATCATCATGTCCAGCTGACGTTGACAAAGATTTAGTTATAAAGGAATAATATTAAAATATTAAAATAGAAAATAGAAAATGACAGAGACATTGGGTGCTTGCCCATGTGCAGCGGTTTATACAAAAAAAAAAAAAAAAGTCTTCTAAAAAAACACGGCTATTTTGACGTCAGTTGTAACGGTCGTCATGTTCTTTTGTCAAAATTCTAATTCTAAAACTCTAATAATAAAAATTTTATTTAAAAAAAAAATCTATTTGAAAATATATAGGCTGAAATACCTAAATTTAATCTAAAAGAAGTATTTCAAATTTAGAGAAATTTTAATTTTTAGTATATTATATTTTGTATATTTTTTTAATTTCTATCGATAGGAATCCGTTTTAAGAATTCGTATAGTACCCGTAAAATTTAAGATAACTCATGATCATCTTTGTTTGAAAGATATATTAAACAGAGTGTAAATCACCATCCGACTTTTAACATTAGCCTATTTAACAGTGTCCCGTTAGATGTGTGTCAAATAATTGAATTAGTAAAATTTCTTAATGGAAATAAAAAAGGGGAAAACCCACCTTGAGGCCCATGTACTCTCAATGTTTTTTACATTGCACCCATGTACTAAATTTTCTACACATTGCACCTCTGTACTCTCAATGTTTTTTTACATTGCACCACTGTACTAAATTTTCTACACATTGCACCCCTGCACTCTAAAAAAATTGACATTCCACCCTTATTTTAACGGCAAGTTAATAGAGTTGAGAAATATTCTAACATCACCCACCATTATTTGTGTCATATCTGCCTGGTTTAGGAAGAAGCACCTATGCTAAAAAGAGAAGAGCTAAAAAAATGGGTGTTTGCTATAAATGTGCACGCATGACATGTAATACTCGTTGTCGTTCTTTAGGAATGATGTCTGATAACCGTGAAGCATCTTTGTTTGTTTTTTGTTGTTCATTAATAACACTCCAAGATCGTAGTTTTGATCTAATTTTTGTAATAAATTAGTTGGATTTTTGAATGTATCAGAAGGAGCATAATATTTATGCGCCCTAACATATAGTTATGTGCCCTAGCATAATTTCAAAGTAAAAAAATTGTTCGGTCCAATCCGAAATAAGGGTGGGTGATGTCAGAATATTTCTCAACTCTGTTAACTTGCCGTTAAAATAAGGGTGGAATGTCAATTTTTTGAGAGTGCAGGGGTGCAATGTGTAGAAAATTTAGTACAGTGGTGCAATGTAAAAAAACATTGAGAGTACATGGGTGTAATATGTATAAAATTTAGTACAGATGTGTAATGTAAAAAGTATTGATAGTGCATGGGCCTTAAAGTGAGTTTTTCCAATAAAAAAAAGGATAGGATTCAAATCTTTTTCATATGGATGAAGAAGGAACTATGTTAAATTAAAAAAAAAAAAAAAATCCCACGAGGGCCACCACTATGCCAAATGTCCTTATAGGCCCTAATACCGTTAGAAAACGCCGTCAACTGTCTCCTCTGGGTCACAAAGTCGCGTAAGAGCGGGTCCCAGAGACACCCGGTACAGCAACCCTCCACTTCAATTAATAAAATTTTCACCAAAAAAATTACTTCAAATTAATTAATTTTTTTTTTTAAATATTAGAATTTTAACCTAAAATTATCTGATCTAGACTTAAATAAAACACATAAAATCTATTAATTGCATTTTTTTTTACAGAAAATAAAAAAAAAAAAAAAAAACAATAAGGCTCAGTTGCAGAACCTTCATGGCAATTGCTGTTCGTGTATCAAAACAGACCCCACAAATAAATATCCTTCATTTAACAACTGCTTTGGTTTTTGCACCCTAATTAAAAGTCAAAATATCTTATATGCTACTGTGATGATAATATTATTGTGATTTGCATGTGACTTTGAAACTGAATGGAAAATGAAGAAAGAAATGGTCGTTTGTTCTAGTGGGGTCCTATCTTTTTCCTTAGTAGTGCCAGCTTAATCGACAGCCTGGAAAGGGTTGTTGTTGCTGTATGTTGTTGCACTAAAAAGCTCTTCTTGATGAGCTTTCATAGTGGCATTCATGTCTTTGGATCCATTCTTACAAACCCAGTTCAGTTTCTAGTTCATTGTACATGTTTCAGCTCTCTTGCTGAGGTAAGTGTATTTAAAAAAGTTTTGAGCTTTATTTGTTTCAGGTTCCTGTGAAATAGAGTTGTTGAAGTTTTATGTTATTTGTTTTGCTTATTTTTTACAGATTGTGGTTGCTTGGATTGGCATTGGGTTTAATAGATCTGGGATTTTGAAGAAGATACATTAGTTGGTGAAATTGTGCATTTCAGTTCTCTGTAAGTTGGAAGCTAGGCAGTTTTGATACTGTTATAAGTAAAATCTTTTACTAGTTTTGGTTGTTGACTTGTTGCCAATGGTGAAGATGAAACTAGAGAAGTGGGTTTCTACAGTTCTAGCTATTGTTCTATTGAGCTTTTGTGTCATAAAGCTTGTGCTTTATTCACTCCTGTTGATAACTACTTAATTGCTTGTGGCTCTTCACAAAATGTCACCTTCCAAAGTAAAACTTATGTTCCTGATACAGAACATTCTTCTCTTTCAATGAAAAGTGGAAATTCTTTTGCTGCTAGCTCCAATTCTAGTGCTACATCTCCAATTTACCAATCTATTAGAATCTTTTCAGCTGCAGCTTCTTATAAATTCGAAATTGAACAAAAAGGCCGGCATTGGATCCGCCTTTATTTTTACCCTCTTCCAAATTCAATCCGAAACTTGAATTCTGCTTCCTTCACAGTAGTCACTGACAAATTTGTGCTCTTGAACAATATCACTTTAAAGAAATTTAATGGTACTTATATGTTCAAGGAGTATGCAATCAATGTGACTTCCGATACCTTGACGCTTAGCTTCATTCCCTCAAACAATTCTGTTGCTTTTGTTAATGCAATTGAAGTTGTATCCATACCAGATGCAATATTTCCTGACCAGGCATTGGCTTTAGATCCATCTGCTCCTTTTAGTGGTCTTTCAGACCTTGGGTTTGAAACTGTTTACCGGTTAAACATGGGGGGTCCATTGATCACTGCTCAAAATGATACCCTTGGAAGAACCTGGGTGAATGATGAGAAATACCTCCATGTAAACAGCTCTGCTGTTCGTGTTTCGGTTAGTCCTTCATCCATCAAATATACAGTTAGTGTCACAGCTGAAACAGCTCCAAATTGGGTTTATGCCACTGCTGAAACGATGGGAGATGCAAATGTTCCTGATGTGAACTTCAACATAACATGGGTCTTGCCTGTTGAGCCAAACTTCAAGTACTTTGTTCGGGTACATTTATGTGATATCACGAGTCTAACTATGAACAATCTTGTGTTCAACTTATACATAAATGACGATATTGCTGTACCAAGTGTTGATCTTTCGACCTTAACCAATGCCCTGAATGTTCCATACTTCAAAGACTTTGTCTCCAATTCTTCAGCAGATTCCAACACTTTGACTGTTAGTGTTGGTCCTGACACAATGTCAGACATTACTAATGCAACCATGAATGGATTGGAGGTTATGAAAATCAGCAATGAGGCTTGGAGCTTGGACGGCCTTGCTTCTGTTGGGAGTCTCCTTCCTGATAAACCCTCAAATAAGAACAAGGTTGGAATTATAGCTGGTTCTGTTGCCGGAGCTGTAGCTGTAGTGGTGTTAGTTGGTGTCTGTTATTGTTGCTTGGTAGCCCGCAAGTCAAGAGACTCCTCAACAGGGCCGTCCATGGCTGCCTTTGCCCTTGTATGGAACTCTCTCAAACCATGACAAAGATGTCCACAACTTCTCAAAAGAGTGGGACAGCAAGCTGCATTTCATTAGCTTCCTCCAATCTCGGCCGGTTCTTCATTTTCCAGGAAATTCTAGATGCAACCAACAAATTTGATGAGAGTCTGCTTCTTGGTGTTGGTGGTTTTGGCAGGGTCTACAAGGGGACGCTTGATGATGGGACTAAAGTGGCCGTAAAAAGAGGAAACCCCAGATCTGAACAAGGTATTGCTGAGTTCCGAACTGAAATCGAAATGTTATCCAAGCTCCGCCATCGCCACCTTGTCTCCCTTATTGGTTACTCTGATGAACGTTCAGAAATGATTCTTGTTTATGAATACATGGCTAATGGACCCCTCAGGAGTCATCTGTATGGAACAGATCTGCCACCTCTTTCATGGAAGCAACGACTTGAAATATGCATTGGGGCTGCGAGGGGGCTTCACTATCTCCATACTGGTTCTGCTCAAAGCATTATTCACCGAGATGTGAAGACAACAAACATTCTTTTGGATGACAATTTTGTAGCAAAGGTTGCTGATTTTGGCCTCTCAAAAACAGGTCCTGCTCTTGATCAGACCCATGTGAGTACCGCTGTTAAGGGTAGTTTTGGTTACCTTGATCCTGAATATTTCAGAAGGCAGCAACTCACCGAGAAATCAGATGTGTATTCATTTGGAGTGGTTCTGATGGAAGTTCTCTGCACTAGACCAGCATTAAATCCTGTTCTCCCTAGGGAGCAGGTTAACATAGCAGAATGGGCAATGACCTGGCAAAAGAAGGGCATGTTGGATCAAATCATGGATCCTAATCTTGTGGGGAAGGTGAATCCAGCTTCCCTTAAGAAGTTTGGGGAAACAGCTGAGAAGTGTCTGGCTGAGTACGGGGTTGATAGGCCATCCATGGGAGATGTATTGTGGAACCTTGAATATGCTCTTCAGCTCGAGGAAACCTCTTCTGCTCTCATGGAACCTGAAGATAACAGCACAAACCACATCATGGGTATTCAGTTGACACCACTTGAACCATTTGATAACAGTGTAAGCATGATTGATGGGGGAAACTCTGGCACTGATTATGATGGTGAAGATGTGGCCACAGTGCTGTTTTTCCCAGCTAGTGAATCCTCGTGGAAGATGAGAAGCGAAGACTCCCATATAGCTGAGACCACGGCCACTGGATTTCCTATTACACATACAGACATCTTGCCCTTGAGCATTCTTCAAAATATCCCGAGTCAAGGATTGAGGTTATTTCTTTTTACATAATTCTGTTCATTTACCTCAATTTTTTCACCCATACGGTATTTAATTGTTAATTTAGTTGTGATGTGTGCCAATTAATCCGTCACAAATGCATGTAAGGTACCTTAAAGGATCCTATCGTAGTATTGTTGTCTTCATATTTTTCTTTTCATCCAGCAGGTTTCAGTTGCTCATATTTCTTTTACACAATTACTGGATATGATATGTATTGGTTTATAATTGTTTCTCCATGTTGTAGTATAGAAAATAAGGACATGCTTCCTGTCTTGTGATTGAATCGTATGAAATAGCTAAATACGGTTCTGTTTTTACGAAACTCTCTCCAGGAGGACGGTAAAATTCTCCGATTTATATAACTGATGTAACATATTCAATAGTTGCGAGTAGTATGATAGCCAGATGCCAAAATATGTGCATCTTCGGTTACCAATCTCACCTCAGGGTTAGAAAGATATTTCTGTTGTCTATTGGAGTTGCATTTTGTATGAAATACCTCTTGAACTTTCCCTTCATTTGCACAAAAATAGCTTCTGCAATTACCTGCATTTTGGCTCTTTCTACGTAGTGAAACCAGCAAATAACACAAGTAGGGTGGGCAAAAAAGTCCAGACCAGTCCGATCCGGTCCGGTCCAGTCCAGTCTGGATTTATTGGGCTTTAATATTATAATTTTATGAAAAAGTCTGGACTTGATTTTTAAAAATAAAGCCCATCAATACGAGGACTGGACTTGGATTTTCTAAAAGAAGCCCTAATCCTTTGTTGAAGAATGGCTGGCTATGGATGATGATTCACGTGACGATTGTCTTGCTTACAACTGTGTTCTTGGACCTGATCTTGAATTCTCCCCGTTGGTTTTTGTACAGGTAAAAAATTGATACAGTACGGGCGAAGTCTGGTCAGTCGATTCTATAATAAATAATAGAGATATCATTCTAAATTTATAACCCCTCACTTCGCCTCTCATCATATAAAATTTAATTTTCAAAAAAAAAATATTTGATAATTATATTTTTCATTAATTTATAAGATATATATTAATAATTTTTTGTGCTCAAGCTGATAATAATAAGTATTTTTATTATTTTAAATATTAAAAGTGTCTAATTGTTGAATGGTGAAAAAATAGGTATATCAAAATTTAAAATTTAAAATTTAAAATTATTGTATTGTATGTAATATAATTAATTATTTGAAAATTTTTGAATTTGGGCTAAATCCAGCCTAGCCTAACCCCATGTGGGCTTAAGTCCAGCCCAGTCCAGATCAAAATGGACCTGGGCTTTTTAAGACTTGGACTTCAAAAAAAAATAAGACTTGGACTTCACAAAATCCAGTTCAATCCATCCAAATGCCGACCCTAAACACAAGTTTATTGTTAAATTCCTAATCTCAAATGGAATTTCATTCACAAAAGAACTTTTCAAATATAGAATCTTCAAATTTAGAAGTTTAGCTATGGACTTGAAGATTGTTTTTACCTGTCTCTTAAACTTTTACAAATCGATGATGCGTCATTAGATATAACGAGATCATTACGCGACCAAGACTCGTGGCTTGATGGTAAATGATTTAGGATTTTATTTTCGGGTCATAAGTTCGAGTTCAAGAGATGTATTTTTTATAAGAGTCTGGGACAATCGATGTTTTTACCTGTTCCATTTGAGTTTAAATCGGATGATTTGTTGACGGTCCAACATTTAAAAAAAAAAAAAGTGATCGTTAAATTGATGTTTCTGTAACAACAATCACAATATGCATCATTAGATGTAATGTGAAACAAAATTTTAAACGCATGATTTTTTTTTTTTTAAATGGGACAAGAATTCTACACACAATAAATGAAATCCCTGACTTAAATTTTGTGTTAAAATTGAAGTTAAAAAATTAAAATGAAATAGCCGCACTCTCAATAAAATCATACCAGCTAGAAAAATCATATAGAGAAATTATAAAAAGTAAACAAATTTTAGGGATATTTATTTCAAGTAGCCCTTAATAAGTTTTTTCTAGTAAAATTATCAAATTTCATCAAAATTGGATGAAAATGCCATTTTGACAACTTCCATTTTCTCTCCTCACGATTTTCTCTCTATTTTTTGTTGGATTCACTTTCCAAAATCTAAAAGCAAAAGTTCTTTTTTTAGATTTTTTTAAAAAAAAAATAATTTGATGAAATTCACTTGTACAATGTATATGTAGAATTATGAGGAATAAATATGTAAGATTTTATTAAAAATTATAATTAGTAATAGAGCACACAAAGTGTTTGATAAAATATCAATTTTAGGTGGGCGTACATCATGATTGTGTGGTGGGAGTGCGACGGCACCTATCGCACACTTGCCATACACCAAAATGATGATGTGATGGGTGCTGTCGCATGATACGATGGCTGTGCGACGACACCCATCACACAGTCATTTTAGTGTGCGATGGGTGCCGTCGCTAGGGATGACAGTGGGTAGAGTTTGGTGCGGGTTTGTCATTACCAAACATGCACCCGCATATGTAAATAAATTATCAAACTCGCACCATACCCGCTGCGGGTTTTAATTTTCATTACCAAACCTGCACCCGCGTATAAAAGTAAATTACCAAACCCGCACTGGTACCCGACGGATTTTTTGCGGGTTTTTAAAATATTAAATTCCTTTACGCTCTTAATAATGCAATCTTTTTAATTAAGCATTGATATTTTTTCATAACATACAAAAAATATATATATATTTGATAGTTTACAAATTAGGACACATAAATAAAAATTAAAAATATTAATAACATAATGTCAAATTCATATTATCACAATTATATCCATGAATCACTAGCTGAATATATTTTATTATGTTAAATTCATATCATCAAAATTATTGAACCATGACCAAAAGTAATTCAAAAATACTAAGAGAGGTCAATTTAAAAATTGTAAGTTAGTTAGTCCTTTTAAATGAGGGATTTTTTTTGTCCTAAAGATTAAAAAAAAAAGTAATCTTGCGGGTAGCGGATACCCACAGTGGGTATCCGCTGGTTTTGCTTAATTACCAAATCTGCACCAAACCCGCTTAAATATTTACCAAATCTTACCCATTACGGGTGGATTTTTGAGGGTTTGTGGGCAAAATTGTCATCCCTAGTCGTCGCACACCCATCACACTATTATTATTATTTGCTGATGTAAGTTGATTTCAAGAGTAATTTTATCCAAACATAATTTATTTGATTAATTGGATAATAAAAACATAATAATAACTTACGTTTTATAATTTCCCAAACATATATGTAGACTTGGCCATCGGTTCGGTTCCCGGTTCCACGCTCGGTTTCGGTTTTTTTTAATTAATTTAAAATATTGATTTTAATTCTTTTTTAAAAAATAAAAATGAGATTTCAAATTTATTTAAATTATTAATTTGAATTTATATTATATTAAATTAAAAACATAAATTAAAAATAAAATAAAAGAGCTCGAATTTAAATTTTTAAAAACTTAAGTTGCCTACGTATCCTCTATGGGTGAGATGAATCAAAACTCACGTAATTTCATTACATTTTTTAGATAGTTCCCCATTATAATTATTTACTCATCATCATTATATGTGTCTGTTGTTGATCCTTCAACTCTTGTTCCGCTTGCACTTGCATATACATTGTCGAATAAGTCTTCAAAGTCATCAAGTGCATCTTCTTGTTGCCTTAGATCAGCTCGAGTCCAATCATCTAAGTTCTTTTATATAATGAAGATCGTCTCGCTTCCAAAATATTATCTCCTAAACTAAAGGCTTGTTCAATCGCAATAGTGAAAACAGGTGTTGTCAGCACCTCTTTAGTAATAATTGCTAAAACATGATAGATATTTTGATGTCGGTTCCACCAGTCAAGTACTTGAAAATTTTTATTTACTAAACTTTCATAAGGAAACTCGAAATTGGTAGATAAAAAATTATCCAATTATGGGTTGTTAGTCATGTCATCCCTCTGTTTTTTCGTAATAGTAACCAACGATCACCTACGCTAAGTCTTGAATGCATTACAGGTTCGCTACTAGGTTGTCCTGATGATTGCAAGTTATATTTACTAACATAATCATTAAATAAATCTATTAAATCAATTTTTATTCCATCTATTATTTTTCTAATATTAATTTCATAATATATTCATAAAAATACATAGCAAGTTTGTAAGCCACTATTCAAACATTCTAATTTAAATGTATGATAAAATAAAATGTGTCAATAAGATAAATTAATGAAATGTCTTTAAAATAAGTCAATCATTTTCTCTTCATAACAACAATAGCTTCAATTAAAATAATATAATTAATATTTGAAATTTCAGCATGCTCATATAGAGTACCAACAATATTCAAACATTCAACAATAAATAAATTTATTGTAGGATAATAAACTCCACTAAAAATATTTGTAACATCATTAAAAACTTTTAAAAGTCCTATTTTTTTCACAAATATCCTATTGACTAGGCAAAAGTGTTATATGATGAAAATATTGGGGGGAAAAACTACATAATACATCTTTGTATTGAAAAGTTTGAGTTAAAAGAAAATGAGTTGAATTCCAACAAGTTGGAACATCTCGTGAAAATTTTACCGATTTAACACCATTTAATTTACAAAACTTAGCTCATTCTCTCACGACATTAGCATATGACGAAATACAATTAAGTGCAATCTTAAAAAAATCAAATCATCTTGAACACATAAATTAAGGACATGACATGTGCAACGAACATGAAAAAATCGACCCCCCAAATTTGTTGACATATTTCTTTTAAATCTCTAATTGTCAAAACTAATTGTTAAAATTTTACCTAATAACCACATTCATCAAAAATTACTTTAATTATTCTATAAATATTTTTTTGCAATATGTTGTTCATTAAAAACTCTAAATGCAATAAGTCGTTTTTGCATGTTCTATGATGTATCAATTCAATGACAAATCACACTCATGTATGAGTGTGTTTGCCAATGGTCACTTCAAATATCAGAACAAATAAAAAGACGACATTTAATAACTTTAAATATTTCATTTAAAATAATTTCATTATCTTTGTATAATTTAAAAATTCATCATTTTGTTGTATTTCTGGGCATTTTACAAGCAGCAATATCTAAAGCATTTCGAACATAATTAGTAAAAGTATTTTTTTTACCAAAACTTAAAGAAAGATGTGTCATACAAGTAAATTTAGCAAATTCTTCTATATTTTTAACATCAGAATATTTAAATAAATCTAAAGAACTCGTACCTCTATTAGATGAAACGTATATGTCCATTTGAGTTTGTGTTGTATCAAGTTCAATTTCAGCGGCATGGTATCTATTTAAGTGCTTGTTCATATTGCCATATCCGTCAGTAAATTTGTAAGATATACCACAATAGTTGCATATTACTCTTGGACCTTCATTTCCAGTCTCGACTAAATGAAAATGAATTTTGAAAATATCGAAAGATCGATGTTTAACTTATCTTCTCCGTGTACCAATACTTTGGCGCTCTGTTGGGTTGGCACATTGGACGTGAAGTTCTCAGATGAACTTGTCATTTTTTTTGTTAATATTGAAGAATTACAAAATTAAATTGATAGGAGAAATTTAAAATGAGAGAATTAAAGAAATTGAGAGAATTGAAAATTGATGTGTTGAAAAAAATGAAGAATAATCTATATTTATATATTTTTGGATTATTTTTTGTGATACCTAAATTGCCCATAAAACTAGCCGTTTTATTAATATTATTAAGAGTAATTTAAAAATTACATATACATTTTACAAAAAATAAAATAAAAATAAATTGAAGACAGCATGGAGCAACTTGCACGGTTCCAATCGGAATCGTTTGGTCCAACGGCTACTAACCGTTGGGCAGGCAGCAAGGAGCCGTGGGAACCATCCGATTCAGAACAAATCTGATTTCGATTTTAATTCCGAAATCGAAACCAACCGATTCTTATCGGTTCGATTCTAATTCAATTTCGGTTTCGAATCGAAACCGTGGTTGGGTGACGTGTCTTTCTTAATGAATTCTGATAATAATTTGGATGGAATGATGAAAATGTTAAATTCATTATTGATTGGAGATTCAATTAATACCACCGATATTAAAAATCAATAGAGAAGCATGCAAGTACACTCTAAATCACACGTGGCGCAATCCCACTGGCTTCAAATGGATACTAATATCTAAAAATGAGAAAGAAATACTCGAGAAAATTAGAATTTAGAAATAGTCTCTGGAAAATCTCTCTGGAAAATATCATTAAGCTGTAAAAATAGCAACTAAATGAACAGTTCAAGTCCAAAATAATTGATTTTGCACTCACCATATTTGCCATGACAACACTTGCACAATTCTCCATAAACATCTCAGCCTTAAACACGATTTCACAAAACCATTTTTGCAAGAATCCCATTTGTTGTTATACTCCAACAAGGCTAAAGTTTGGTTCTTTTCGGCAACACAGTATTAAGTTGAGAGCTTTCAGGGATGAGAGACAAAGATTGTGTATTTTTGAGAGGGGCAAAGATGGGATATTGGTGAAAGAAGAGGGCGTGAATAGCAAGAAGAAAAGATTGGTTTTGGTGAGGTTTAATGAGGGTTTTGGGTTTAATGGCAGTGGGGGAGGTGGGGGCAATAACAGTAACAATGCAAGGATTCTGGGAAATATTGCTTTTGCTATTGGGTTAACTTATCTTTCAATGACTGGCCAGCTTGGTTGGGTTTTGGATGCTATTGTCTCCATTTGGGTATCCCCTTTCTCTTTCTTTTCACTTGTGTATCTGTATGTTTGCTTGTATGCATGGTGTAGAGTTCAAGACCAAGTCATCTTTTGGTGCTCGAACAGTTTGGAAGTTTTAACTGATCCGCTTAAGTCGGAAGGGGTGGTTTGAGAATGGTTTGACGGTGGCTTTCAACGATTTAAAAAAAATAAAATGTTTGCGTGTATGCATCTTAGAATTAGATAGTTAATTGTATTTTTAAGTATGTACATATGCTTATGTTTAATAAATTAATCGGCTCATTGCTGGTGGGATCATCTGATAATTGGAGTTTTAGGCATAATTTATACATTAATTCGTGAATTTTGAGCCACTGAACATTTGTTGTTGACATGAACCTAGTTTATGATCTGTAGTGAATTTTAAGTATGCCATAGAAGTTTCTCTAATCCTTGTTTGCCAATACTTAAAATCATTTTTAAAGCTTAAGATACTTTCCTTTAACTTTCTACTGAAGAACATTCACTTTCTACTGAAAAACACCTTTTAGCAAAAGTGGTAAATGGGTGAGTTGACCCAGAGGTCAGTTTAGGTTTCTAATTTCTTGTCGTGGAGAGAGAAAGGGATTAGCCTTCATGCAGCTGATGTACTAGTTTTAAATATCGTCTATTTTATTTGATGGATTTTTGCTACTTGAAAATTTTGGGTTATGCAGCATTAATCTACTTTGATACCATTTGATTTTTTTTTTGTTAATTTTTGGTTCACTATACTTGTTATCCTGCTATACTGAATTTGATAATTGTCTCTGGTCTGTATAATGTAGCATCATTTACTTGTTGAGGATGTATCTCATATTATTTTGTTGAAAATTACTCTTTACATGTAGTTTGATTTAATGAAATGATGCTTTCTCCATCAGCTCCTTGCATTCATTATTCCTATTGTGGGTTTCGGAGCTTTTCTCTGGTGGGCAGGTCGAGATATGGTTCAAGGCGCTGTGAGTCTTCTTTAACTTTTGGTTCCTCATTCCCTTTTTGCTTCCACTGACTATATTCTTTTAAACAGAAATACCATGACTTGATATTTTCTCTCCAGTGCTTCAATTTTTAATGATGCTTGGTCTTCCTTTGACAAGCTCAATATAGAAAATAGTATACTTTCCTCTGTCACTGTTGTTTGGGTCACCTTAGAGGCTAGTGGCTCATTGTTAAATAGTACTAAAGTTGCACCTTTTATGTGGATGTGGACGGATAAGGCATTTCAACACTTTTCATTATGGGCTTTACCTATATTTAATTTATAGAGGACTTGCAAGATTTACCCATACACTTTTCATTATGGTAAATAATACTAAAGTTGCTCCAATTAGTGGTTAATGAGGTCTGTATGCAAGAACTGAATCTTTTACATTGTCTTTCGCCTCATTATTCTAAAGGTTGTCTTTTTCACCATCCGTTGCTGGCTTGGGTGATGGTTGAAAATTATGCAGCATGATTTTCACCTGATTAAGTGAAGGATGCTTGTATTTGCTCTAAGAGAAAGCTCTATGTAAGCAATAGGCTTTAAAACTAAGTTAGTTAAGGTAACAACTGACTAGGAGAGCTGAATGAACAAGTAATATTTGTAACTAGAAGGAATATTGTATGAATAAGTAACATCAATTATGCTTAATAACCTGTAACAATGTTCTAGACAAATGCTTCTATGTAGGTCAATTTTTTTCCCTCTCTTTCTTTCTTTTTCTTCCCTCTCTTTCTTTCTTTTTCTTCTTCTTCTTTCGAAACAATTCATGGCAGATGCTTTGAGCCGTTTATCAATTCATTGATTTTTGCCCTTTTTTGTTGTTCCTTTTTTTTGCTGCATGGTATATGTGCAGTGCCCAAACTGTGGGAACAATTTTCAGATATTCAAGTAAGAAAACTTATTTTGCTCAATGGCAACTTATGAAGAACTCTACTAGATTGTTTTGTGCTATAATTTGTCTGACCTAGAGAGTAATGTGATTCTGTGGCAGATCTACTCTGAATGATGAATTGCAGTTGTGCCCGTACTGCAGCCAACCATTCTCAGGTGAAAACCACGTCTTTGTTTAATTGTCTTGACTTTTTTAGATTAATGTGCTTACTAAACTGTTTTGGCTTTCAACGAGGCTTTTGGGATAGATAGGTGGAATCATCTATGCTTTTAAATTCATCATGACTGTTCTTTGAATTTCAGTTGAAAATGACAAGTTTGTTAGGGAATCTGTAAGGTTCTCCAATGAATCTACAACATCCGGACAAGCATTCAGCGACTTCTTTCCTAGTTCTAAGAAAGGTATTTCCTGCAACATCTGCTTCCTCCATTCCTGTTCCACCTTGTAAATAAAGAATGTCGGGATCTGCATCAAGTAATTTGTGTCCCTTGTAAGCTAAATCAGATCGTTGGGAATTGATTTTTGGCTTTTCTGTTTATTTTCTATTCTTGAAGAGCGTATACCATGTAACATATCCGGCATCCCCACTTATTAACCTATCTGTTACACCCCAACACTTTATAATCCTGATTTTATTACCACTGTTTTGCAGGGAGGGATTCTTCCGCATCAGTTGTAGACGTAGAGGCAGAGATTAAAGATGTCGACTGAGGCCTTACGATTATAATCTCTGGTATTTAGTAGTTATCCTTGAACCTTAAATGATTACTTGTCTTTTGGTTCAGAACAGTCTTTAAGATAAAGAAAAATTTTCAATTTCAGTTATATTTCAAGGATCAGAAAAAGAAGCAGGCTGATGCAGATACATAGTTTATAAGGTTGGGCTCTGGTGATAAGAGTGAGTGAAGTGACATGGCAAATGCATTTAATTCTTGTGTAATTTTCTGAACAAGAGTGATAAACTCTAGACCATTGAACATATAATAAGGGTCTTGATAGTTGATACAGTAAACTGACTGACAATCAACTTGTGAAAAGAATTTTGGTCAATGTATTATTGTGAATGTAATAAACTCTATAGGTTCAAGTTGTGGAAGCAATTTATTTGTAAAAAAATAAAGATAAAATTGCGTACATTGAATCTTCTCCAGAGCCGACAGTATGAGAAGTCTTGTGCGTAAAATCATCCTTAAAATTTACATTGTTCCTTAGCTCTTTGATTCGTAGTGATTTGATTTCTGCATTGATTGTTTTCTTCAGTGTTTTCAGAACCGGACCGGTGATCGAATCGGTATCCAAAAGGTTTAATGGGTTAGTGATTCGACCGGTTGAACCGTTCCGAAAAAATTGGTAGAACCAACCTACATCATAAATAGTTTTATTTAAATAAAAATTATGAAAAATATTAAATTATAGTTTTTGGTTTTAAAAATTAAAATAAAAATAAAAAATTTGAACCAATTTGGTTCGGTTCACTGATTTTTTTAGCGATTTTATCGAATTCACGATTTAACCAGTCTGATCTGATTTTCAAAATCAATCCGATTCAATTTTTAAAATAGTGATTTTCTTTGGTTTGTCAACATTAGTTGAGTTACTTTTTTTTTTTTGAAAATTAGAATATATCATAAACTGAAAAGAGACAAAACACTCTCCGGAATGAAACCAGTCCAAATCTTACAACTCGAGCTGTTCACGGCATATTTAGCCAAACAATGAGCTTTAACATTACAATACCTAGGAATGAACCTAAAATCAGTCCAAACCTTACAACTCGAGCTTTAACATTAGTCGAGTTACTTTGAACTTAAGATTGTATAAACACTTAATTCCGAGTTTGAAGTTTTAATCTCTCTCTTTATTGTTTATCCTACAATTGTTTTAATTTGATGTTAAATTTGTATCTGCATCAAACTGCTAGGCTTAGGCTTAGGCTTGCCGGCTGTGGTAAAATATGAATCCTAGTGTTCATGCTAGAATAGTGATTACGAAAAAAAATTAGGAACCTCGAGAACATTCTCTCCATAATTTTATCAAAAATAAGATCAACAATTTTTTTTTTAAGAAAAAAAGTTATAAATTGTAGTTATTATTATTATTATCTTTTTTTTTTTTTTGGAATTGGCTATTTTTGTATCATTTTAATCAGAGTCGGCTTTGGGCCCTAGGCAGCCTAGGCCATTGCCTAGGGTCCCACTTTTTGGAATTTTTTTGGGCCCCAAATTATATTTTCCGTTTGCTAATTTGTTTATTATACTTTTCTTTATTTATTTTTCTCAAAGAGCTAAGTCTATCTCCTTTATTAGTTTTCTATTTTGGCAATAATTTAAAAGGTATTTATGCAAACTACAGTTCTTATATCGATATCAAATCAAAGTCGGTTTTGACTCTAACGACACCAATTATTTTCAAAATGAATAGACATTGTCTTCTAATTATCATATGTAATTCTCTCGACTCTCTTTATTATTCTTTGAATTATTTTTTTCTAATTTGATTAGATTTTACAAGCTTTGAAATAAATTACCTGTGATTTGTATTTTATTGTGGAAAAATAGATAGAGAATGATAGTTGTTGACATTTGGAGTGTGAGTGGAATTCATTAAAAGAAATTAAAATTATCAAATTTAATTTGAACTCTTCAATACAGATTTTTATTTGTCTTTAATACTGTTTTTTATTACAAAAAAAAATAGTGAAACATGGTTAATTTTAAATTATGTATTTTTTTTCCCTTATAATAAAGAATCCATTTTCTGATTTTAATCCAACTAACATAATTTTACGATACTTGCTAGGTTTAATTAATCCCTTATAATTCACACCTAGCAAGCTTACGTCCATTGACACTCGCTATCTTTTCAAATGAGCTTCTAAAAACCTAACAAGCCAACATTAATATTATTATTAATTTAATTTTTAAATGAGTATTATCGTTCTAATATATCATTATATTAAACAAAAACTCGACTAGTTACTATCGAATACAATAATAATAATAATAATAATAATTAATTAATTAATATGATACACAAATAATATTAATTATTTTACATATTGTTTTCAATCAAAATCCAACAATCATTACCAACAACGTATAAGAAATTTCTTCATTTTTAAAAATTTAGGATCTTATTATTGATTTTATGAAAAATAATATATATAAGATTAATGTGAAAAACATATTGATATTTATTGTTATTATTAATATTTTGAAAATATTCAAGATCTTGAAACACAAAAATAATCCTGAAAAGCTCATAAATTCATTTCTATGTAAGAAATATCTTGAAAAGAGAAGTCCTAGTGGGCGTGGCTTGGCGGTGTAGGGTTCAGAATCCCACTTTGAGGTGCTGGGTTTGAATTCAAGGAGTGTGATACACTCAAAAAGTGGTTATTTACTCCAAAGTATAAGAGTGTTGAAGTAATAAAATAACCTGGTAAGTTCGGGATCGATCCACGGAGAATAAATTTAATAAGATAAAATAATAATTCAACTAATAAAATAAAAAAAAACAATAAAATAAAATACCAGGGTTAGGGGATCAACTCTTAATATTTCAAATATAAATAATTTTTACTTTTTATAAAATATAAATTATAATTATTTCTCAATCAATTTATTTCATAATTATCAGGTATTAATTATACCAACACATGTAATTCGTCATATCGATAAGTAGTCATGCCAATGTACTAAATATGCCAAAACATATAAAACCAGCCATAAATGTGATGATAACATTTGTCTATAACAAGTCATTGCCAGAGTACTCAATTGTGTCAAATATATCAAATCAGCCATATAGGCGAAACCATATTGTCTATAATTAATCCAGATCTTTAATAGTCTACTCTATCTCATTTATGGGATTCAAGTATTATTTGTGCCAATCAGGGACTGTCTACAACTAGTCAAGAGTCCTCAATAAACTGGAAAGAATATGAATGTTATTTGGAAAATTATCACAATTTATAAAAATATAATAAAAATAAAAATTACATATATTTTCATACCACTAACTTCACCATTTACCCCAACATGATAAAAATTAGCAGAACAATAAATAAATAAAAACATTCATAATTTTATTAATAAAAGAAAAAAAATTACAAAAGAAAAAAAAATACACACAAAAAGCTCATCCTATAAAGTCTCAGAGAGACATGTGGAAATTTGCTGAGGAAAATGAGAGGTGAGCACCTCTATTTATAGGCAGCAAGAGCTGTTCACCTTTTGCATTGAAAAAATATGTCAATCCACTTTCGGTGGATTGAAAATTTCTTTTCTTTTTTTTGTTTATGTTTTTTTTTTATACTTTGTCTTTTTTTTTTTTTTTTTTTTTTTTTTTTTTTTGTTTATGAGCTTATTATTATTATTATTATTATTATTATGATAAGTGCGGTTTATACCCACTTATTATGGCATTCTTAACCTATTATTTTGTTACGTTTCGTACCATTTAATGTCATTTATAGTTTATTTTATGTTTTATTTGTAGGAGCATTAATACATGGATCTTGGGACATTTGCACGTGTTTTTGGAACTTTCGGAAGCATCGGACGCACACAGGAGCATAGAACGCGAAACACAGAAACCA
>SKCR01014013.1:0-43138 GCA_019454045.1 Zanthoxylum bungeanum | reverse complement strand
AATCTTGATAAATCAAATTACACTGGTAAATCCCTGGATCCATGTTTTAGTAACTGAGAGTTGTGTTAATAAGGTCAATGTTTTTTCTTATGAAGTGAAATAAATTAATATTTTTTTTTTTTTTGGAAAACCATCTTTGGTTGTTGATCAAGTTGAAAAGTAGTTAGACAAGTTGTCATCTGAATCTATTCTATTTGACATATGACTTGTTTATATATGCCTTCTTCATTTCTCGTATGAGCATGGTCCATTGTCATTGATGTGTTTCTTGTTTTGATGTCAGTGCATGACATTTACATCTGGTTGCAGGAAGTAGATGCTAGCGTAGCCGTGAAGAAACCCACTGTTGTTTTTGTTTTGGGTAAGCATTTATATTGAGTGTTATTTGACTATTTTTAGTAATATCGTTTGCTAATGTCTTTTGCTATTTGCGTGGATAAGGTATTCCATAGCATTAGAGTTCTGGCATCATTTTTGCAACTATGCTATTATATTTTCTATTCACTAGCTGTTACAAGGACTAGCCCTGAAACCAAATACATACTGTAACTGTTTCTATCCAAAAATATTCAAACAATTTTGTTCAATGGTTATACTATACAAAGTGGAAGATATTGACACTTTTATCATGTTCGACGTGTATGGTATATGCATCACTGGTCTGATTTTTTTTTCCCATTTAATTTTTCTGAGCTTGTGATTTCTGGGATTCCTAGTCCTTTCTATTTCTTAATTCTTTTGAGGCTTCTCTGAGTTGGTACTTTTATACTATTAATTGATCAGGTGGACCAGGCAGTGGAAAAGGAACCCAGTGTGCAAACATTGTTGAACACTTTGGGTACACTCATCTCAGTGCTGGTGATCTACTCAGAGCTGAAATCAAATCTGGTTCTGAAAATGGGTATAGAGGATCACTATGTTGCTGTTATCAAAGTTGTCACATTTGATATATAGACCCTTTGGTCAAACTGTCAACTGAAAAATCATGCTTCGTGATTTTTGATGTTCATCAGTGAAATGTTGTGGAAGCTATAGTTCAAATTGAGCCTCAGTCACGCTCACATGCTTGTGGGCAGTCAAGGGTCGTCATCTAATTGGGCTTGAGTCTTAACAGTGACATTGTAGTCTATATATCATGTGCTAATAATTTTATCATGTTATTGTTTCAGTTGTTGCTATGTTCAACTAGTTTAGAATTTGAGATTTAGTTTATTTGAGTTTATGTCTTAATAGCTTCTTATAAAAGTCTCTAGGATGTGTAAAGAATGCAATGTGTTCTCTTAAAGGTTTCAGGGTTGCCTCTGTCTTTTTAGCTCTTCCTGAAGAGCATATTGTGTTGTAGTACCACATGTTAGATTTGGAATTTTTGTTTGGCCAAATTGTCAACCTGTTTCTGCAAGACTTTACCATGAACATTCTGTTTTCTTGGCTGTGCAGAACCATGATTCAGAACATGATTAAAGAGGGAAAAATTGTTCCCTCGGAGGTAACAATTAAGCTTCTCCAAAAGGCAATGGAAGAAAGTGGTAACGATAAATTCCTCATTGATGGTTTTCCTCGGAACGAGGAAAATCGTGCGGCATTTGAAGCTGTTGTAAGTCTTATATGCGAATCTTCGTAATGCTGAAATTGTTAGCCTTTATATGCAAGTAACATTGAGAATTCATTGAATCTAGCATGCCTTCTTGTTTGCTGAAAACGTTAGTTTCCTGCAGACCAAAATTGAGCCAGAATTCGTCCTGTTTTTTGACTGTTCTGAGGAAGAGATGGAGAGGCGCATTTTGAATAGGAATCAGGTTAGATAAACCCTGCCTTTCTCTCAGGGAGTTTCCTGTGTTTTTATTATATGATTGTTTCGTATCTCAATTCCTTTTTTCCCCTTTCGACATAAAAAGTTTTATTTTCTTTTGAATAATGAAGGGAAGAGAAGATGATAACATTGAGACAATAAGGAAGCGGTTTAAAGTTTTCTTAGAGTCTAGTCTCCCTGTGGTTCAATATTATGAAGCCAAGGGTAAAGTTCGGAAGGTAATATATTTCCCAATTTTTATTTTGGTAATATTGTTTTAAATAGTATCGCATGTTTTTTGCATTAAACAGTTTGTTGCTTTTACTTTTAGATTGATGCTGCAAAGCCAATTGCAGAGGTTTTTGATGCAGTTAAAGCTGTTTTTACCCCAAAAGATGAGAAGGTAAAGTGCCATAGTTGTGCTGTCCTATAGGTGGTTTATTTGGGACAGAAAATAAATTTTTTATTTTGGTAATATTTTTTTAATTAGTATCGCATGTTTTTTGCAATAAATAGTTTGTTGCTTTTACTTTTAGATTGATGCTGCAAAGCCAATTGCAGAGGTTTTCGATGCAGTTAAAGCTGTTTTTACCCCAAAAGATGAGAAGGTAAAGTGCCATAGCTGTCCTATAGGTGGTTTATTTGGGACAAAAAATAAAATTGAAAAATGATATTTATGAATTGAACTGTGATAATTATGGTGAATCTGTTTTTTTTCAATGCTTTTAATTAAAACATCAATTACATCGTATTGTTGGCCTATGTAAATATAGTAGTGGAATGATAGAGTTTTGCCATCCGCATGAGCAGCCTTTCTCTGAGTACTTGGTGCAGTTACAGTTATCTGTATGTAATCACATTAGAAAAGATTTGGGTGGGTGGGTATCAAAGAAGTGAAGAACATATGCATTGATTTAGGGAAGCCAGCTTATTTTCATATATTGTTGGACAGCTGCATAGGCCAGTTCCTCAATTAGGGATGGCAATTGGGAGGGGAGAGGAAGGGATTGACATCCCCGTACCCATCCGCGACATTCTTCAAATGTCCTCGTCCCCTTTCTGTCCCCTCGTAATTGTTTTAGGGGAGGGGATGAGAATATCTGAATAATAAAGGGATCCCCAAGGGCTTCCGAACCCCGAATAACATACAATTTTTTCTTAAAATAAATTTAAGTCATTTAAAAACATATTGATAGAACTATTACATTATCCAAAATTAAAACATATATATTCAAAAAAGTTGATAATACTTATTACATAAATCTATTATATAAATCACAATATATATTAGATATTGAAATTCATGTTATTTATCTTTTTGTTTGATCTGTAACTTACTTAAAAGTTTGGATCCCTCATTACAATTATTTTATTTAAATCCTTGTAATACTATAATTGATATATTTTTATAAATATTAAGATATTTTTTATTTATATCTACATAAAATTGTAAATAGTAATTTGTATATATTTATTGAAATTTTACAAATAAGTAAATAAAAAATTAAATGGATAATGGGGAGGGGATAGAGATTTTACATGATCCTCATCCCTTTCCCGAATAAGAAATAGGTATTAAATTTTCTCCACCCCCAATATTAATTTTTTCAGTTTTTCATCCCGATCTCCTCCCCAATTGGGGAGAGTCCCCAAGGCCCCGTCCTCTTGGGGATTCCTGCCATCCCCTGTCCTCAATTGATATAAAACAAGATAATCCACACATGTAAACCCTCATGCTTGCATATTGAGCATAGTAAAAAGGTTTCATTTGACAACATTTCCTCTGCTATTGCTAGGAAAACTAAAATGGGTAAATTTATCTATTTGAGTTTTTTTTTTTTTTTTTTTTTTTCCAAATCTTGTTATTGTATTGGATTGTGTGTGGATAAACAGTGGAAGTGTTTTAGTGTATATAAGGTTGTAAAAGAAATGATTAAATTAAGAAAAATCATGGAAATTTCAACATGATTTTTTATTTTTGTTAAACTTCTGTTTTATCATGCACAAGTGTGGGCAATGAACTGAATTGGCTTACCAATAATTTCTGTACAATCTGGAAGTTGCTAAAAGCTGAAAATATTGCTTAAAAACATATCTTGTAGTTAATAGTTTGTTCAAGCTACTTCACATTTTTGGGTCAACCCTGTGTATTTGGGAATATTGACTACAAATGTATAATGATTTAGCATTTTGTTTATGAATATATATATATGCTGTCATTTTCCACTTCCTTCACTGTGTGCTTCCATTTATATGTACTTTCACCCCTTTCATGATATGTATTTGTGGTAATTGCAGGCTGCTGTTTAGTTCTTCTGTACCTGAGTATCAGATTTGATATTAAGGTAATATAGTTGAAAATGATAATTAACTCTTCTTTTTCTGTTTGTGGATGCTTAAACATTCTTTTTCATTTATTTTCATTTATATTTCTTTTGTAGCAGAGGGAACCATTTTTTTTTTTTGGGGTGATAGGAAACTTGTAAGAATTTTATTAAAATATAAGAAAGGTCAAAGATAATACAAGTGTTACGGGGACCAGGCGTCCACAGAAAAAACTATATGAAGATTCAAACTAAACTGAGACCACAGTAATGCATTTTTAAGTTTGTGTAGTCAATGCCAAAAGTGGATTCTAATCACTTTGGAATCGATTCTTTTTCAAATGTCCAGGGAAAAAAGGTAACCAATGTCAAGTAGATGCCTAATGATCAATAGAGATGTTATTCGCTTAACCAAATGGGTGGCTATAAGTTATGTTAACCAGTTTAACTTCACAATGAGGCTAGGTAGACGTGAATAGTACTGGAAAAGTTTCATAATCAAGCTTCTTGCTAGTGTGCTAATAAACTCATCGTTTTCTTTTTTGTTGCAGGTGGTGGTGGTTGTTGCTTATTGTTGTACTTTATTATGAGATTATTATGTCAAATGTCCTAGAAGTTAATAGTGTGTCATGATGTTCATTCTTGTTGGATGGACCCATAGAAGTTTATATTTTTATTCAAGAGGTATTTGCCTATGTATTCTTGTTATTGAGACTGTAATAGCAAAGGTCGAGAGTAATGAAATCAGCGTTCATTATATATATATATATATATACATACAAAATTGAATTGAATTTCTTACGCTCTCTTAGGTAAGTCTAAACATCATTTCTTCGTTTCTATAATTTTTTTCCTTCTAAAATTTATCTTAGAACAGTCGTTTAAAATATAAAAATTATTATGTTTGTCTAAATAATTGTATACGGAAGTTGAAAAATTTTCAGATAAATTTTATCGGATCGGAACCGTTATCAAATCAAAATTATTCGATCCGTTAAGGTTTTAAATCGGATTGAATGAAATCCAATTCGATTCGACAATTATCAAATTTATCCGATCCTTCATTCGACGATTCAAATAAACACGATCTGATCGGATTCGATGTTGAAGGCTATTGTATGATCAATATGTACCGGTTGAACTGCATCTAATAATAAGTGACATGGATACGTTTAGTTTATCATATATACATGACCCAGGAGGTAGGATCATTTGATCCAGTCGGCACATAAAACTCTTGGGCTTAAATATTAGTAAAATCATTAATGTATTTTCAGTGAGTAAAATTTTTGTAAGTGCATTCCACTTAAGCCCAGCTTGATGCCACAATTTCCAATGTTTCAAAAAAAAAAATACTAATAATTAATGATCAATAACGTTATTGAGTCTCCATTACAGGACAATTATCACCAGCTAGATTAATTATATGCAACATATAACAGGCATATATAAAATAAAAGACGTGCATTGGCTGGCTGGCCAATTATTAAGCAAAAAGGCGCTTCAAGCAACAGCCGTAAGAGGACGGAAGCCATGGCGGAGAGTGGCTTGCCAAACTTGGTCAATGTCGCACATTGTTTGCCCACACTCGTTCATATTCCATCCTTCCAAGGCATGTACTATTCATGTGTTGTAAATTCCTCAAAATTCATTAAATATGATATATGTATATATTGGAATTCCCTAGGGGTGTATGGGAGGTTGCAATCCTTGGAGGGTTGCAACCCACCCCAAGGGGTGCCCTATTGGCACCCCTCCATGCCTTATAAATAAAGGCTTTTATTCCAATATTAAACATAGGAAAATACAGATATACAAAATATCTAACTACAGAAGGCATTGTGTTTTCTTTGGTTTTGAGAGAGATCAACCATTTGATTCCAAGTTCAAACACTTGTTAGGGAGTGCACCTTGAACAAGAAGAATCCAAGTAATCCTGGGAGAACGTTGGCAAAACGAATCCGTAAAACACCTGTGACGGAGCCAATAAGTTCTTAAGGACATAGTTTTTCTCGACTTGGACGATTGAATCAGGTTTTTCTGGTTCTTACTGTTTTAGGGTTATATTGCATTTAGATCTACTTTTGGTTGTTGATTTGTTTGATTTGCATGTTATATTACTGTTTAGTGACACCAAATTTAACCAACAATCTTAAGAACTTATTGTATCGTGTTATTAGATAGTAATTTGCATGTTAGGGTTTGAATATTTTCTGGAAAATACAAACTGTGCATGAAAAACCTGTAAGGCGTTCGAACGCCCAACGCACGCGAAGGCTAAAAATTTGAATTCTTGTAAGAACGTTCGAACGCGTCTTCAAACGCACCTCGAACGCAAGCCTTCTGCCTTAGAACGTTCGAACGCGTCCTAAACGCAACTCGAACGCAAATTCTCTGGAATCATTCCGTTCGAACGCGTTAACGAACGCTATACGAACGTGAACTCTCTGGAATCATTCCGTTCGAACGCGTTATCAAACGCTACTCGAACGTGAACTCTCTGGAAACACATCGTTCGAACGCGTTAACAAACGCAACACGAACGCACACACACTGGACAGTCTCGTTCGAACGTAGATACGAACGCGACACTAACGAAATAGTCCTGTAATTCTTAGAAACTGCAAACTTAATTAATATTAACTTGGTTAGTCATATACTGTTAACACATTAATCTTGGTAGTATAGATTTAAGTTATTATTAGGTTGTTCAATTATCACAAGCATACACATAGTGATAAAGTTGAAATTGTTTGGTTGTTGCATAATTGGTTGAGAATTTAAAGTGTAAAATACACAAGTAATTCCATCCAATCTTGATTGACATTTATATATCTACATTTATCGTATATCACTCTGAACAAGATCATTCGTTGATCGCTGTGCAATTTGTCTTTCGTAGACTAATTGACCCTGTTGATTTTCCAGTTACATATGGCTAGCGGAAATATCACGGTACCGGTCTCTCATGGAGAAAAACCGGAGAAATTTGGTGGGGCAAATTTCAAACAATGGCAGAGCAAGATGCTGTTCTACCTGACAACTCTCCAGTTGGAAAAATTCCTCAAAGATCCTCCGGGTCCTGTGGGGGTGAATCCGAATTGGCCAAGGAAGAGCGAGAACAGACTTGGATGTCTGGAGACTTCTTATGCAAGAACTACCTGTTGGGTGGTCTTGACAATACCCTGTACAATGTGTACCAAGGCATGACTTCTGTGAAGATTCTCTGGGAATCTCTCGAGAAGAAGTATAAAACTGAAGATGCCGGACAAAAGAAATTTGTCGTGGGTAGGTTCCTGGACTACAAAATGGTAGATTCAAGGACGGTGATGTCTCAGTTGGGTGAACTGCAATTAATCATTCATGAAATACTGGATGAAGGAATGAAACTTTGTGAGACGTTTCAAGTTGCCTCCATAATTGAAAAATTGCCTCCATCATGGAAGGACTTCAGGAGCTATCTGAAACACAAAAAGAAGCAGATGAGCCTTGAAGACCTCAGTGTTCGATTAAGAATTGAGGAGGACAACAGGATGTCCGAGAAGGCCAGCTACAAGACTCTGGAGTCTAAGGCCAACATCATTGAAGGTGTATAGGGTAGCAAAAAGAGAAAGAACAGTGGAGCTGACTCTGGGAACAAGAAGTTCAAGGGAAAATGCTACAACTGTGGAAAGAGCGGTCATATGTCAAAGGACTACAGAAACAAGAAGTCTCAGGACAAGGGCAAGAAAAGGAAAAATGAGGCCCATGTCACTGAAGGCGAGCAGCTGACTGATGATATCTCAGAGATGGAACTATCAGCAGTGGTAACTGAAGCCAACATAGTTGGGAATCCGAGAGAATGGTGGGTAGACACTGGGGCTACTCGTCATATCTGTGCAGACAGTAAGATGTTTTCCATGTACCAGAAGGTCGATGGCGGCGATCATCTGACTATGGGAAACTCGTCTACCTCTCAAGTGGTTGGACAAGGCACAATGGTTCTGAAGATGACATCCGGAAAGGAGCTAACATTGAAAAATGTACTGCACATTCCAGATATTCGGAAGAACTTGGTCTCGGGCTCTCTTCTTAGTAAGGCTGGTTTTAAGCTTGTATTTGTTTCTGATAAGTTTGTAATGACAAAGAATGATATGTATGTAGGAAAATGTTACCTGACTGAGGGCCTTTTTAAGCTAAATGTAATGACTGTTAACCGTGCTATTAATAAAGCTAGTTCGTCTGCTTATATTATTGTGTCACAAAATGTATGGCATGGGAGGTTAGGACATGTTAATTATGATACTATGCGTAAATTAATTAACATGGCCCTTATACCTAAATTTGCAATTGATGGCCAACATAAGTGTGAAGCATGTGTTGAAGCAAAAATGCATCGAACATCATTTCATTCTATAGAACGTAGTTCTGAACCGCTGGAACTTGTACATACTGATGTATGTGACATGAATATTGTGCAAACAAGAGGCGGTAAAAAGTACTTTGTCACTTTTATCGATGACAGCACAAGATTCTGTTATGTGTACTTGCTGAGAAGCAAATCTGAAGCAATTGAGAGCTTCGTACACTATAAGAACGAAGTTGAAAACCAACTTGGCAAGAAAATCAAAAGAATCAGGAGTGATAGAGGCGGTGAATACGTTTCACCATTCGGTGAATATTGCTCTGTGTACGGAATTATTCACGAAACCACTGCTCCTTATTCTCCTCAACAGAACGGAATTGCAGAACGCAAAAACCGAACATTGAAGGAAATGATGAACGCCATGTTGACAAGTTCGGGACTACCCCAGAACTTGTGGGGGGAAGCTTTGCTTTCCGCGAACTACGTTCTTAACAAGCTTCCTCACAGAAGGTTGGACAAGACACCATATGAGTTGTGGAAATGTTTCGTACCTTCCTACAAATACCTCAAAGTGTGGGGGTGTCTTGCCAAAGTAATGGTTCCTAAACCTAAGAAGGTTAGAATAGGACCCCAAAACTGTTGATTGTATATTCATTGGATATGCTCGCAACAGTAGTGCGTATCGATTCTTGGTACACAAGTCGGAGATTCCTGACATCAATCCGGAAATGATAATTGAGTCAAGGAATGCGACATTTTTTGAAGAGACGTTTCCCTGTAAGGAAAGACAGCGCACAGTGTCTCTCAAAAGAACGACTGACGCTGTCAAGGACAGTGATCAGGTTGACCTAGAATCAGATAAACATGTTAATACTGAGACAATCGAGCCTAGACGTAGCAAAAGAGCTAGAACGTCTAAGTCGTTTGGTCCCGATTTTCTGACATACCTGTTAGAAAATGAGCCTCAAAGCTATAAAGAAGCTATGTCTTCTCCTGAGGCACCTCTTTGGAAAGAGGCGATAAATAGTGAGATTGATTCAATCCTACAGAACCATACTTGGGAGTTGGTTGATCTTCCACCAGGTTGTAAGCCATTGGGCTACAAATGGATATTCAAAAGGAAGATGAAAATGGATGGATCAATAGATAAGTATAAGGCAAGACTTGTCATAAAAGGTTATAGACAAAAGGAGGGCCTTGATTACTTTGACACCTATTCACCAGTGACACGTATCACATCGATAAGAATGCTCATAGCCATAGCAGCTATATTTGGTCTTGGAATACATCAAATGGATGTAAAGACGGCATTCTTGAATGGTGAATTGGATGAAGAGATTTACATGGAACAACCAGAAGGGTTTTGTGTTCCTGGACAAGAACAGAAGGTGTGCAAACTTGTAAAATCCTTGTATGGATTAAAACAAGCACCGAAACAATGGCATGAGAAATTTGACAAAGAAATGTTGTCAAGTGGGTTCAAAACCAATGAGTGTGATAAGTGTGTGTACACTAAATCAACTCAAAAAGGATATGTCATTGTGTGTCTCTATGTAGACGATATGCTGATAATTGGTAGTAATCATGAAATGATTCAGTCTACCAAAAACGTGTTATCCAGCAGATTTGATATGAAAGATATGGGGATAGCTGATGTGATCCTAGGGATTAAGATTTCTAGGACATCAGACGGATATATATTATCACAGACTCATTATATTGAGAAGATACTCGATAAATATATCAGAGGGGATCTTAATGTAGCTAGAACCCCAGTAGACCTAACTCTTCATTTATCAAAGAATACTGGTTCATGCATATCACAATTAGAGTATTCGAGAATCATCGGAAGTCTGATGTATCTCACGAATTGCACGCGACCTGATATCGCTCAAGCTGTGAATCGGCTTAGCAGATATACGAGCAATCCAGGACACAACCACTGGAAAGCCATAGTAAGAGTTTTGAGGTATCTGCGAGAAACTTCAAAATATGGGCTACATTACGAGAGATATCCTGATGTACTAGAGGGTTACAGCGATGCTAACTGGATATCTGATACGGTGGATTCCAAATCCACGAGTGGATTTGTTTTCACACTTGGTAATGCAGCCTTGTCATGGAAATCCTCGAGGCAAACGTGTATTGCCCGGTCTACTATGGAATCAGAATTCATAGCATTAGACAAAACAGCGGAAGAAGCAGAATGGCTTAGAAACTTCCTGGAGGATATTCCTAGTTGGCCCAAATCGGTGCCAGCGATTAGCATACATTGTGATAGCCAATCGGCAATGGGAGAGCCCAAAATACAATGTATAATGGTAAGTCTCGACACATACGTCGGAGACATAATACCATACGTCAACTGCTCTCAAGTGGCATAATAACGATCGATTATGTCAGGTCGAAGGAAAACCTAGCGGATCCACTAACTAAAGGTTTACCTCGAGAGCAAGTTGAGAAGTCATCGAGGGGAATGGGCTTGAAGCCTATAATCTAAGAATTGTCACTGTGGAAACCCAACCTAGTTGACTGGAGATCCCAAGATCTAGGTTCAAAAGGGACAACAGAAACTTTGTACAATTCAAAATAAGCACTGAAGAGTTTCGTACTCTTTCCCATTCCGATAATGACGCTGAGTGCTGTCTGTCATTGGTTAGGATAAGCTAAGGCTTTTAATGATCACTATATTAGGAGATGAGTCCTAATGGGGGTAAAGACAGATTACCTCTTCATAGTAGATCACCTATTTCAAGTAAGAAGTGAGGCCGCTTCCATGGGAACCTTTAAAGGCGGGTTACCCTAACGTACTTGATGAATCCAGGACCGTTGTTCAGGGCCAAAATGAACACAACCGTAGAACGGGAAAATGGTCGAATTAAAGCTGTATGTTGATAATTGTCTTGGTTTACACCAACGGCAGAACAGTTCAAGACTATGGGTCACTGGTTTGCCAAGTAAATCCGATTGTCATTCACTAGGAAAGGTTCAAGGCGAAAGCTACCTATTTCGATGCAGCTTTAGCTCACTGTATCTCTCTCACATGCCTGTATGAATATTTGAAGAATTGTGGGGGATTGTTGTAAATTCCTCAAAATTCATTAATATGATATGTATATGGATATGTATATTATTGGAATTCCCTAGGGGTGTATGAGAGGTTGAAATCCTTGGAGGGTTGCAACCCACCCCAAGGGGTGCCCTATTGGCACCCCTCCATGCCTTATAAATAAAGGCTTTTATTCCAATATTAAACATAGGAAAATACAGATATACAAAATATCTAACTACAGAAAGGCATTGTGTTTTCTTTGGTTTTGAGAGAGATCAACCATTTGATTCCAAGTTCAAACACTTGTTAGGGAGTGCACATTGAACAAGAAGAATCCAAGTAATCCTGGGAGAACGTTGGCAAAACGAATCCGTAAAGCACCTGTGACGGAGCCAATAAGTTCTTAAGGACAGAGTTTTTCTCAACTTGGACGATTGAATCGGGTTTTCTGGTTCTTACTGTTTTAGGGTTATATGCATTTAGATCTACTTTTGGTTGTTGATTTGTTTGATTTGCATGTTATATTACTGTTTAGTGACACCAAATTTAACCAACATCCTGCTATACGCCAAACGCTCATCACCTTCTTGCCTGCCAGTTCTGTAACAACTTCCAACGTAAGTACAATAATTGAAGATAGTGGTTTTTCACTGAGAGAAAGTTCAAATACCGAGAAGGGGTAGAATGATATTTATAGTTAGCCAAGAGAGGATGATAAAGGTCCGATGGCTCAAAGAGGCTGATGTCAGACAGAGGGGTCTGACCCCACTATACAGATAAATTCTCCTAAGGGCGGAACCTGTTGGTGACGAAGCAAGTTGGGATACCGATCCGACCTAGAGAAGAAGAGTTAGATTTGGGTTCGTTTGAGTATACGTGAAAACCGACCTGAGGTGGACACTATTTGTGAACCCGATCTGGTTAAAGAAATCAGGAAGTTTGACCAAGCATCATTCACCTCGGTGTGTCGATCCGAGGAACGGAGCCGGGATCATTCAACTTGTGTTGATGTCATGGCGTATGTCCTAGTTGAAAGGATAAGCTTCTAGGAGGCTAATGATGATTGTGAGAAAGCAACGGTTCTCATTGGAAGTAGTCTCTGCTTGTCCCCATAGCGCGGTGCAGTGACAGGAAGGTGGCAGAGCAGAGCCGCCATAGGCCGGTGCAGTAACAATGAAATGAGCTATTCTGATTGGCGAATTGTGGGCAGTTGAAGAGAGTTGTGATGACAATGATGACAGAGTAACATGGGCCGACACCATATGCAGTGGAATAGTGAATTTGATGCCTATATAAGGGGTTGAAGATTCAGATTTAAGGGATAGCAAATTTCGTATTTGACAACTTGTAAAAGAGCTCAGAGCTTAAAAATTAGTGATAGAGAAAGAAAATTGATCGGTTACCAGACCAAGTCAGTGAATTGTAATGGTTTAGTTTAAGACCCGAGGTGTCGTACACACTTTGTAAGCTCATTATACCATTTGTAGCTCAAGTCGGTTTTGACCCCGAGCCGTAATAAAATACCCCTTACTCTCGTAGCGTAGGTTGGAGCCACTTTTCACTGAACCATGTAAATACTTGTCTATGTGATTATCTGTTTGCTTGATAAGTTTGTTTTGGTTCCCTACTAACTAAACAAATTTACTGCTGAATGAGGTTTGTTCGAGGGGTTAATTTCCATATTGCCCTTGGAACGAAAAACAGTCGTCGACAGTTGACACCGTCTGTGGGGAGACAGTACGAAAAAATAGCAAACACACTAAGACGATGACATGAGACGAAAACCATAGAGCTTTGGAGACTTCAACGGAGGAGTGGATGGAAAAGGTGAAGGAGAACTTGCAGTTAGAAAGAGAGGGAAATCAAACCTTCATAAAAGCCATGATGGTAAAGATTGAGAAACTGGAGAAGAAAACGGGAAAACAGGCACATGTCGGGCTTAGTCGGAGGAAAGATATTGCCAACGGGAAGAAAATGGTCGATATAGAAGGGGAGCCAACGACTAGGAAGAGAAAACCTCATAGTGTAAGGGCAGTGGCTATGACCAGTGCCACACTTGTGGGTTTGGGAGATTCCGGATTACCCAACAGCTCTGGAACATGAAATGAGGTTTGTGTCGGTGGAGGAGGAAAATATAGCTCGAGGAGGTACAACTCGGGAGAAGAATGAGCCGAGGCAGGAGAACCATCATGAGATTGGAGGTGGATGGAGGGGACATGACCGAGTCGACCGAAGTTCAAGCCTACAATCCCTAGAAAACTGGCTCCAGGACTGAGGCCATCGATCAGAGTTTCTCATGTAGTGGGGGAGGTTGTGTATACAGCCTTAAACAGGCCTTTGTCGTAGATAGCGAGGCAAATACGGGGGAAAATGGTTGTTGATTGAGCTTAGCCCGAGGAGGTTACCGTTTGAGAAGAGGGATCACAAGGTCTATTGCTGGCACCATCATACAAGGGGACATGACATCGAGAGCTGTAGAGACTTACAAGAGCAAGTTGAGGACCTGGTGAGGATTGGATACCTTAAGAAGTGCATTGACCACGATTCCATGAGGGCGAGGCAGCGCCGATAGCCGATGTTATCAGGTTGGGAGCTTATCACTTGGAACAATTGGACGACACCCGACTCAAGAAGCCCTGAATTACTGAGATGCTGAGAAGGTATTTTCAATAGAGCCTCTTTTAGAACAATCCTCAAAGAGTTGTAAGATGAGCGGTAGATCCCTGGAATACAATAAGTGCTTTCCCATTTTTTTTTAAATAAGTTACTATCATTTTTACACGTTTGTTGTTTATTTGAATGGGAAAAACTTACTTGGTATTTTCTGAAAATACTCGTGATCAGAATATAACAAGGGGAGCAAGATAGGTGGGAAAAACACGCACCCCCGTGGCATGCCAATCCCCGATTTCATTATCAAATCCCCGGGCAAGAACGCTAATCCCCAATGGCTTACACATTTGGGGAATAGAGATAGAAGACCTGTGTGGCGTTTGAGGCCTCGGGTTAGACTTCGGAACCCTAACCGAATCGGTTGGAACCAGACGGTTCCGGTTCCAACCGATTCTGATTCCGGAATCGGAATCGGAACCAGATTTGTTCTGTTCGGTTACGGTTCGCCCCTAACCGAACCGAACAGAATCAGACGGTTCCAACGGTTCAAACCGGAATCATTGGAACCGTTCGGTTCCACCGGTTCTACGGTTCCAACCGGAACCGTTCAACCCCAACGTCTAGTAGTCGTTGGGCTGACAAGGTAATTACTAAATTATCCTTAATAACATTAATAAAATAGCTAGTTTTAGGGGCATTTTAGGTATCACAAAAATAATCCAAAAATGTATAAATATGAGTCATTCTTCATTTTTTTCAACACACCAATTCTCTCATTTCTTAATTTCTACAATTCTCTCATTCTCAATTCTCTCATCTTCAATTTCTAATTCTCAATTAATTCTCTAATTATTCAATATTTATAAAAATTGGCAAGCTCATCTGAGAACACCATGTCCAATGTGCAAACCCAAGAGAGCGGTCAAAGTATCGGTACACGGAGAAGAAAAGTTAAGGCTCGCTCCTCCAATATTTCAAAATTCATTTTCATTTAGTCGAGATTGAAAATGAAGGTCCAAGAGCAATATGCAACTATTGTGGTGTATCTTATAAATTTACTAGCGGCTATGGAAATATGAACAAGCACTTGGATAGACATCATACCGTTGAAATTGGACTTGATACAACGCAAACTCAAATGGGCAGGTACGCATCATCTAGTAGAGGTACGAGTTCTTTAGATTTATTTAAATATTCTGATGCTAAAAATAGAGAAGAATTTGCTAAATTTATTGAAAATGCTTTTACTAATTACGTTCAAAATGCTTTAAATCCTGCTGCCTGTAAAATGACTAGAAATACAACAAAACGTCAAAATTTTAAATTATACAAAGATGGTAAAATTATTTTAAATGAAATATTTAAAGATATTAAAGATCGTCTTTCTATTTGTTCAAATATTTTGAGTGACCATTGGCAAACACACTCATACATGAGTGTGACTTGTCATTGGATTGATGCATCATGGAACATGCAAAAACGACTTATTGTATATAGAGTTTTTGATGAGCAACATACTGCACAAAATATTTATAGAATGATTAAAGTAATTTTTGATGAATATGATTTATTAGGTAAAATTTTAACAATTGGTTGTGAGAATGCATCTGCAAATACTGCATAAATTATAAATTTAAAAGAAATATGCCAACCAAATTTGGGGGGTCGATTTTTTCATGTTCGTTGCACATGCCATGTCTTTAATTTATGTGTTCAAGATGGTCTGACTTTTTTAGAACCTTACATTGATCATATTAAGACCGCACTTAATTGTATTTGGTCGTATTCTCAAGTTCGGAGAGAATGTGCCAAGTTTTGTAAATTAAATGGTGTTAAATCGGTAAAATTTTCACGAGTTGTTCCAACACGTTAGAATTCAACTTATTTTCTTTTATGTCAAGCTTTCCAATACAAAGATGTATTATGTAGTTTTTTTTTCCTAACATGTTTAACAAATCATACTTTTGCCTAGTCAATGGGATATTTGTGAAATGTTTTTAGAATTTTAATAGTTTTTAATGATACTATAAATATTTTTAGCAGAGTTTATTATCCTATAATACATTTATTTCTTGTTGAAAGTTTGAATATTGTTGGTACTCTATCTGAGCATGCTGATAGTTCTGATCCTAATGATATTTTTTTTGCTTTAAGCTATTGTTGTTATGAAACAAAAATGGTTGAATTATTTTAGAGACATTCCATTACTTTATCTTATTGCCACAATTTTTTATCATAGTTTTAAATTAGAAGGTTTGAATAGTACATTACAAGCTCACTATGAATATTTAGAAATAGTTGATGAAATTAATATTATAAGAATAATAGCTAGAATAAAAATTGATTTAATAGAATTATTTAATGATTATGTTAGTAGATATAATTTGTAATCAGTAAGACAATCTAGTAGTAGTGAACCCGTAATACATTCAAGAATTAGCGTAGGTGATCGTTGGTTACTACAACGAAATAAAAAACATAGGGATAACACGTCTAACAACCCGGAATTAGATAATTATTTATCTACCAATTTCGAGTTTCCTACTGAAAGTTTAGTGAGTAAAAGTTTTCAAGTACTTGACTGGTGGAACCGACATCAAAATGTCTTTCCCGTATTATAAATTATTGCTAAAGAGGTGTTGGCAGCACCTATTTCCACTGTTGCGGTTGAGCAAGTCTTCAGCGTATGAGGTAATATTTTGGAAGCGAGACAGTCTTCATTACATCCAAGCACTTTAGAAGCAACAACATGTGTGGATGATTGGACCCGAGTTGATCTGAGGCAACAAGAAGATGCCCCCAATGACTTTGAAGACTTGTTCGATAATGCATCTGCAAGTGCAAACGGAACAGAAGCTGAAGGATCAACAGACACTGATAATGATGATGATTGATCAGTAAATAATTATATATTGTAATAGGGAACTATCTTAAAAATGTAATGGAACAACGTGAGCTTTGATTCCTCTCACCCTTGGAGGATACATAGACAACTTAAGTTTTTAAAAATTTAAGTTCAAACTCTTTAATTTTATTTTTAATTTAATGTTATCTAAATTCAAATTCATAATTTTAAATAAATTTTTGATCTCATTTTTTTTTAAAAATCATTATTAAAATTAAAAAAAACCCGCAGGGAACCGGAACCGAACTGGAACCGTTCTGAACCGAATCATACCGGTGGCCAGGTCTACCTCGAGTATCCATATCACACTCGGTGAGAGAATCAGCGTAGCGTTTGGTGCCCCAAGGTAATCATAGTACGTATGGATTGAAGACAATTATGAGGTATTACCATATCCTCGGGTTTGCATAACGTGGGGAGGGATAATTCCCCCATGGAATTTGCAGCCCAGTGTTGGAGGTGCATAGCACGAGGAAGGCGCACGGGCCTCCATGGAGTTTGCAGCCTCAAGATATGCCTAGCGCGGGGAAGGGAAATGCCCACGTGGCGCTTGTCACATGGCTAAATGTTAACCTCAAGTTTTCTTAGCCAAGTGCGGTACTAATTTCGTCCAACGTAGTCAACCTTCTGATGAGCGGAAAATATATCAATATTTACCGCCCCTTTTACTTAATATTTTGTTTAGTTTCTCGAGTTTTATGAACGTTTTGATGTGTTTTAGTTTATTTTACAGATAAAATAAAATCGAGACTTAATTAAACTAATCAGGACGAAATGTGGAACAAATAAGGGCAAAAACTGGACTTGACATTTTGATTTTGGAGATTGAAAACTTGAAATGGCGTTCTAACGAAGTACAATTTCGGAAATTCCAACTTTGCGCAATTGTCGTATTTTGGCCATAACTTTTTAATCCGATATCGGATTGAGGTGATTCAGGTTCCATATTAAATAAGACTCAAAGATCTACAACTTTTTAGTTCATAATAATTTCGAATTATGAAGTTTCCATGATCGAAATTGATAAAATATTCGGAAGTGTGTTATGTGTAATTATTTAAGTCATTTTCAAAAAAATAAAAATAAAAAAAATAAAAATTGTCAAACTTCCACCAAACATGATTTGGTGCCATGTTTGATGTCATGTTTTGTGTCATGTTTGGTGGAGCAATTGGTGGGGAAATTGGGGGAAACCTTTAGATTTGCCTATAAATACCAAGCTAAACTTTGTAAATTTTTCATGCTTTCTTTGGAGGAATTTCTCCATGAAAACCTAAAGGAAAATGTCTTGTATATTTATTTAAGTTTTCTTGTATTTTCTTTTTATTTATTTAATAAAATTTTGTGTGTTTTCATTTACAGCATGAGCATGTAATCTCATTCTGCTGAGGTGAAAATGTGAGACTTTTAATATAATAAATTAGATTATCTCCCTTATTTTAATTAAAATTTGGATTAATTAGTTACCGCCTATATGGCCGATTTAGGTGACAACCTTATTTACTGCCTATATGGTCGGTTTTACATTCCAGACGTAGTTTCCACCTATATGGTCGGTTTAGGTAATAACATTGTTACCGCCTATATGGACGGTTGGACTTAATTAAGACAAATGGAATTTTCGCCTTTATGGTCTGGTTAAATATAATTAATTAATCGGTAAATATTGACAATAAGAGAGATTTCTAATTTTGAAATATTAAAAGTTGATCCTCTAACCCCCAATATTTTATTTCATTATTGTAATTTTACTTTTATTTATCTTCAAGTTATTTTTTTATGATGTTTTGTTTATTTAAGTGTTTAGTAATCCTAGGTATGTGTTGTAACTAAATACATAATCTAGGGTTGTCATGAATTCCAATATCACCGGTTTATAAGTTGATTATTTTATGCCTAGGGTAATAAATTAGTTTATTTATTGAGTCTTAGTCTTAATGCTTCTTGTTAACTGGCCATTAATAAGATTGATTTGGTAAACTTAAAATGAACTTGGAAAAGAGATTTTAGGTTTAGCCTTAGACTCAATAGCTCACGATCTCACCTTGGGGTAAATGTCTCTTAGGTAGATTTCCTTACAGGATATGAATATACCTGTCGGGCGAGGGTAGCCATAATTGGAACTTAAACTTAATGAATCCGAAGTTTCTGAATTAGCATAGGAATATAGTTAATTAGGTTACTTTGGGTGTTTGCATCTGACTATCGGAAGAGGCTTTTGCATAACTTCGTGTTCCAAGTTAATAAATCGATTTATTGCACAAACATGAGATAATCACTTCATCTTTATAAGATATTGGAATGATTCACAACCCTAGATAGTTTTATAATATTGATTTTTCCTTAATTTTACTTTCACACTATTTTATTTACTTGCTTTAGATAAAAATCATCATCCAACCAACAATCAATCAATTAGATACTCGTAGACATTTAGCTTCAATAAATTAATAGCATAAGTATTAAGTCTTCGTGGGATCGATACATTTTATACTACTTGAACAATACGTGCGCTTGCGTTATACGTGTGTGATCACGCCGGTCACTTTCCCTCGCACACACACAAGTCACAAGCAACAACTCTCAACAATGTTCACACACCCTCACAGCAAGCACACAAGCAACCCAAACATCAAGTAACCTTGCAAACACGCCCAACCTTTTTTCTTACTCACCAAAGCAATTACAAGGAACCGTGCTTAAAACATGCAAAGGCTTACAATGAACATTCACTCTTACGCACCCACACACTATGCTCTCTCTCTTTAGCATGTTCTTCACAAATACAATATATATTATCGGCAGTTACACCCCAACTGCCCTAAGATGTGCTGAGGCAATGGGCACCAGCCGATAAATCACATAATAATTACATCCCAACTACTCTAGGAATTCCTAACACAAAAGTCTATGCTCTCACACACAAGCCCATTTCGAATTTCCCTCACAACCTTGCAAGCACATCTCCTACATGTCCCATGTGGGGCAGTTACCACCAGTTACCACGCAACTTCCCGCGACTGCTTCCTTTGTGTTGCATGTAAAGCCAACTCCCTTGTATGTGCACGCCAACTGCCTTGCAAGTGCATGCCAACTGCCTTGTATGTGCACGTTGTTGGGGATTTGAGCGGTAATTCGGGTAAACGCAGCGGAACGCCGAAAATCAAAATTTTCCGATTTCAATAATTTTTCTTGGGTAATTAAAATAAGATAATTTATCTTAATTACTCAATACATAAAAATTGAAATTTTTACCAAAAAATCATATTTTTCAGTAATTACCGTTTAGCCCCAAAACTTTATTTTTTTGTCATTTTAGTCCAAAATTATCAAATACAGTTCTAATTGATTCCAAATCAATCCCAAAATGATTTATACATGTCTAATACATGAAAATACAATTTCCAACTCAAAGAAACTGATTTTCCAGAAATTACCGAATGGTCCCCATATTTTCAAGAATTTACAATTTGGTCATTTTTGTTCAAAACATGTCAAGATCAAATCCAAAAATTCTAAAATTTAATATAAATCATATAAACATTAAATTTTATCACATATATGAAAATCCCCAAATTTGGTGAAGGTTAAGAACCCTAATTTTATAATTTCACAAATTAACAAAATTAACACCAAATTAATTAAATTCAATACTTTAATTCAATTCCCACAACACCAAACAAGTCTTACCATCATGAAATAACTCAAGAACAATTCTAGGTCATTTATGAGTGGCTAAGTAACTCTAAAATGGCAACTAACCATCAAATGACAAAAAGAAAGCTTAATAAATAATTTTAAGCATTCTTTATACATTTATATGCTTTCATCTTTCAATCAAGTATCCAACCATCAAAATACATACACAAAAGAGTAGAGAAAAATCTAAGATACACATGTTGAAGCCTAGAATCTTAGAAATATTTTTCATGAAGAAGGACGTAAGAAAAAACTTACAAAATCCTTAGTTTCCAAGCTTTTCCTTTCTTTTTCTCTCTAACTCTCTTTGTAATTTGATTTTAGGGTTCTTGAGTAATGAAACAAAAAATGAAAACATGGCTTATATATTTATTCTCAAAAGCCACGAAAATATAGGAAAATATTGGCCAAGTTTTCATTTTTATTTCAATAAATAATTGAAAAAAGATTTAATTAAATTTGTGGTTATAAATCATTAAACACTTTAATGTTTATCACAAATCAACCAATTAAATCATGCCAATTTATCCAATAAATATAGGCCAATTAATCCAATTAAAAAGTGCCATTTAACTTACTTTATAAAAGTAAACAAGATATTAATTATTTAATTAATTTAATTATTCAACATTTGAATAATCAAATAATTAAATATAAATATCCCAAATATATGTATTATATTTACATTAAATAATCAAAATACATATATTAAGTCCTCGTGGGATCGATATTTTTTATACTACTTGAACGATACGTGGCTTGCGTTATACTCGTGTGATTTCGCACCGGTCAAGGGTGTTAAAGCATATCTCTGTAAAAACTTCTCCATGAAATACTTAGGTGAAACTCTATAGAGATAGAGAAAAGAGGGTGATTGGGTTATCCCAATCTTCGTACATAGATAAGATCATACAAAGGTGCAACTCTAGCGATTGTAAAATTGCTAATATACCTTTTCGACATTGCATTTATCTTTCGAAGAAGATGTTTCCTCAAACGGAAGATGAAAAGTCTGGAATGTCTAGTCAACCTTATGCATCATGCTTATGAAGCATCATGTATATCATGTTATGTACGAGACCTGATATTAGTCATGCAGTAAGTGTTACTAACAAATATCAGTCAAATCCAGGTAACGACCATTGGATGATCGTTAAACATATCCTTAAGTATCTAAAAGGTAGTAAGGGTAAGTTTCTTATTTATGGAGAATGTGATTTACAGATAAAGGGATATACAGATTCTGACTTTCAGTCAGATCCTGATGATAGAAAGTCTACCTCAGGTTTTGCATTTACTCTTAATAATGCTGCAGTTAGTTGGAAGTGTTCCAAACAATGATCAACAATTGATTCCACCACCGAGGTAGAATACATTGCGGCATCAGATGCTGCAAAAGAGGTTGTATGAATTAGAAAATTTATCACAAAATTAGGAATTGTCTCAAGCATCAAGGATTCGATCCAGTTGTTCTGTGATAATAGTGGTGTCGTTGCACAAGAAAAAGAACCGATAGCGCATCGGAAATCAAAGCATATGGAACGAAAATACCACATTATTCGTGAGATTATCGCTCGAGGAGACGTTGCCATATGCAAGATATCTGGAGAGGACAATATAGCAGACCCGCTTACGAATGCCTTACCTCTGAGACTATATGATAAACATGTAGAGGCGATGGGTATTAGATACCATCAAATTTGGCACTAGAGCTAGTGGGAGAAAATGTTAGAGTTTGAGCTCGGCGCGCCAATTTTGTTGTAGTTATTGTAAATACTATGTACATTTATATTTTATTATGAATAAAATTTAGTAGTTTTCATCAATATAATGTTTTATATGGTTAAGGCGTAAAATGACCTTAGAATGAATAGTTGTGATGTAATTACAAAAGCACCGTAATTTTTACTGAGAATTGTCACAATACAATTCATTCTTAAAATTGTTCCTGGTCAAGGTTTACATACCTGGTCAGTTAGTAAACATGTGAGATCGGTACATGTTGTATATTAGAATTGTTCTAATGATTTATCTCAATAGACCATGAGTCTTGGGAGACTCATATAAACACGTACTCATTCGAAGATTCCTAATAAATGGTACACCAACGTCAATAGGAATCTTTATGAGTCGAATAGCATATTAGCTCATTTGACTTGTGATACCACTGTGGATATGTGAGATATCCTCCATACTTTGATGGCAGTCACGTCAATGATCTTTTTATATTAGACGTCCGCATGTTCGTTGGGTATGGACTGATATTCACGATATCTTGTGATGTATCCAGAGAGGATCTGTCAGTCCCGTGTACGGGATTTAGGCATCCAATTTGTGATTCTTTGAATCCTTGGCCGATGTATGATTCGGAAACGAGTTCCGATTATTTATTTAAGAATCATAATTATGTTGCGACACATGAATTATTCATAGTGTAGATTTGAAATTTATTCTATATCTCCGGAACAAATCGGATAACCTATGACAGAAGGATTACATATATGCAATGACTTCGACTTGGATGGTTCAACTCGATTATCTGTGGTCGTCGTAATTTGTGAATGGATAAATTACGGACATGGAAATGGTTTCTGTGACAGATAAACTTGAACTTAGAGAGTCCCGCAATATAAAATGTACTCATTGAGCACTTGGGCAATTAATTATGGATAATTTCGATTATTCATAATTTACACGTGCGTATTAAATAATGTGTACTTGTATACGATACATAATTTTGATTAGATACACATTAATGACCAATTAGATTTTGACACTTGTTTTATTACTATTATTAATTAATTATTAATAATGATAAATTGGAAAAATATTCTTTTTCCATAATTTATTTTGTCTTTTTGTTAATAAGATTAAATAAATTAAATAAATTTGTTGATTAATTTATTTTGGATAAGAATATTAGTTGGAATATTCTTATTACTTGGCCAATTTTAATTGGCTAAAATATGTATTTTTGACACATATTTTTTATTAACAAAAATATCAAAATAATTATTTTATTTGGATAAGATCAATATGTGTCAAAATATTGGCCTTAAGAAATTATTATTTTTTGGCTAAAAAATTCTTCAAAATTTCGGCCAAGTGGTAAAAAAATATATAAATGGAACTTGTTTCCATTTTGCAAGGTTTTGCTATTTCTCATATGTTGAGAACAAAATAAAAAAGGGGTTAGGGTTTAAAACAAAGCAATCAACACCAAGGAAGAAGAAATTGGAATTTGTATTAAGGTAAAATCAAATTCCTATTTTCTATTTTCTTAGTTTTGTTTCCTAAGCATGTAAAAAATGTATGAGATATATATATATCACATGTTTTGATTAAATATGTATCTAGGATAAATATTTGAATCAAAACTTGGTGTTGGATGTTTGTTTAACCTTAATAGTTTTCTTTGTTAAGCATGTGTAAAAGATTAATTAGTGAATTAATCTCAATATTAAAATTGTCATTCTAAAGTGATATTGCCACTCAAATATTGCCTAGAATTTTTCTTGAGGCTTTATATTGTGGTGATTAATTTTGCTGTAAAATAATTGGATTAATTTTGTGAATAAATTGAATGTTGGCATGAAAATTGAACAAAAACTGTTACTGGATCATATCAAAATGGGCTCGCCGTGTCATGGCTGTACAAACTATGAACAAGTCACTGTTTGGGCAGCCTAAGGACTGACCGGTCAATGGCCAAGTGACCAGGTTGTCTCGAATCGGCGGTTGGTCAACCGGTTTGACCGTTTGCTTGTTACGCGTAGTATTTGTCGAAAAATATTTTGTAAAATAATTCGTCGTTTTTCAAAATATATTATGTTATTAATTATTAATAAATAATATATTTAAGCTACTTTGGGTGAATTAACAATATATGATATTAATTAATTCACTCGGAAATATTTTAAAATATTTAAAACCATTTTCGCCCTTCCACCGCGCCTTCCGCTGCGTTTACTCCAACACAAACAACACATACATATGCACTGGCTTACACAAGAACTACTCGTACGAGACTCATTACCTATTTTAGAATATGTATAAGATGAATACCGTCTGAACGGATTCCTAAGTAGCTCAGCTATAACACCACCAAATTATCAAAGTACCTGTTAGAAATTCCCAATAAATGAAATGATACCTAGCGCATACCCGACTACCAATAAAATAATAAGAAAGAGGATCGATCTAGAGGAATAGAAAGTCAGTAGGTAGTAGTAGCCATCCCAATCCCATCCAAATCGGCTTTTTTCGGTTCGAATCCGTAGTCAATCCTATTTCTAGGAGCAGTTCTCTTCGATGGAAGTTTGATTTTCCCAGAATGTATCCTAATTTTTGGCCTAATTCTTCTTCTGATGATCGATTCAACCTCTGATCAAAAAGATATACCTTGGTTATATTTCATCTCTTCAAAATTAAACATACACACATACGCACATATCACCAAATTAACACACACTTATTGCACGATTTCTCATACACAAGCACATACATGAAAAACACTATGTATTAGTTCCATTTTTGTTGGCAATGTCCGTAACAAAACATGTTCAATTGAGTTGTAATGAGTCTTGAAGATCTCGAAGCAATTGGACAAGTAGTTGGACAAAATCAGAAAGAGATATCTGAGCGATGTTCACTCTTTTGAATATTTTGAAATATTTAGAGCTCCAATTGACATGAGGTCAGTTGCATTGGAAAGTAGACTCGAAAATGATCGCGTACATTTAAATAACGCATATTTGACCAAGGGACGAGAAAGTTACAAGCGTTTTAAATTACACCTGAAAACTAGTCTGCGACATGCGTTCGTGTGGCGTTCGTATTTGAGTTCGAACGCCTGGAGGCACAAACTTTACGTTTGAGTTATATATGATGTGCGTTCAAACGTCCGTGTAGAAGTAGGTTATTTTGGACACATTTTAAAGCAAAATAATACTAGAAAACCCGTGTATTTGCCCTACCTATATAAACAAACATTGAGTCACCTTCACAAGTATTGAAAACACATTATCTTGAGCCTAAACACATTCTTAGTTTTCTGTAACATCCCACCTAGTACCAGGATACTACCAGCAAGAGATAGGAAAATCCATCTCCATAAGCCTCTAATGCTACTAAAATTTCGACATGACATTTGCTAAGAATCATGAAACCTGGATCTAAGTCCAGCACCTCGAGGTGTCCAGATATTACACTCAAGCAGTCAGTCTCAACTCATATTCTAAAAAGGCATCCGGCCTGAAAAATCCCAACTCATATGCAAATAGGCGTCAGGCCTAACATAAAATAAATAACTACAAATAATTTTGTGCTCAACACGATTAAAACTACACATGTGATACAAATAAATAAAATTAAGGTTGTGGGAGCCCATAACACATCCCAGAACCATACAACGACTCAAGACCAACTTGACTGCATCGGGGTGATCTGCTGTCTGCAAAACGCCTCAAGAATCTTTTAGGTATTTAAGTCCAATGTGAACCTGCAACACTAGCAAACTGTTGGGGTGTGAGCTATAAAGCTCAGTAAGTAACTCATATCTTATGAAAATATAACAAGTGACAATAAGAACTTAAATAGAAATCAAATATATGTGACTCTGCTTAAAATTATAAATCTCCACTTAATCTGATGATAACATACACATATCATACCTTGAAAATACACTCACTGCACAGAATGCAACATCAACTCTCTCATAACTGGAACTAACTTATAATCTACCAAACCACCCAAACCCGAGGCTAAGGCCATCCCAAACCCGTAGTGGTTTAGTCAACTTAAACTACAGTTGTTACTTTATAAAGATTACGTGAGCCAAAATGCAAACATTAGCTAACTGTGAACTGTAGTACATTTACTGAACCACTAAGCATTAAACCTCAGACCTCTAGACAGCATAAGGTAGCTAATCATATGACAAATGGGTCAAATATAAACTTCAACAATAATTTAGCATATTAACAAAATATCAGAATTACTAAATTGTTATAAGTTCAAATTTTATTTACTTGTTATTATCCTTATACTTAACCCATGTCAAACTTTCATATTTACTTATCTACAGATGCGTTATTCCAATAGCTAACATCCAAAGCATACAAATCAATATATTATTTGATATCAAATACACTTCAATCACATGAAACATGAAGTCATACATATATACTTTTATCACAATTATCCATATTTGAAATATCATCAAATCGGCAATCAAAATAAAATGTGTAAGAAAACTGTCTTTTCATAAATCTCTTTTCTTATCTGAAAATACATCTCTTTCTATAAAAAAAATTCAGAAAACTCTTTTCTGTCTATAAAACTCTGAGCTTTTCTATAAACACTCATAATAAATCACTAACTTTCTGAGTTCACAATACTTAAATCTAAGTTTTCCTTTCAAATTTTTTTGTAAAACAGTTACGAAAACATTTGTGTCAACATCAAAATATCATCGATAATCATGTACATAATCATGTGGTCTTGGGGCGTTGTACTCACAGTCCCCCAAGCCACTAAACCAGATAACAGTGGTGCTATCAGTGCCACTAACCTATCTCTGAAAATCCGGGTCTAGGGGCCTCGCTATCCCACTAGCCCAATACCCAGGATCTAGAGGCATCTGTCATATTTATTCTTGTATCTCGTGTGCACACGTCTAATGTCAATATCAAAATATCATCGGTCATCATGTACATAATCCCGTGGTCTTGGGGCATTGTACTCACAGCCCCTCAAACCACTAAACCATATAACAGTGGTGCTATCAGTGCCACCAACCTGTCTCTGAAAAATCCAAGTCTATGGGCCTCGCTATCCCACTAGCCCAATATCCAGGATCTAGAGGCATATGTCATTTCTAGTCTTGTATCACGTGTGCACATGTCTATATCCGGATTGGTTACCGATATCCGTCAATTCCATAAGTTACATACTGATATTGGTTTTTCCCTCATGCCTCCAAAATCATAAAATCATAATTTTGAAATCATTTTCATCATCAAAGCATTCATTTGAAACCAAGCTTTATCAAAAGCTTAAATCATATATCTCAACTCAAATGAAATCAACATTTCAAGTAAAATCAATTTAGTCAAATGATCTGCAAAATCATATTTTTGCTAACGCCTTAAAGAATTTAAAAGTGATCTTAATTCAAAAGCATATAAGTAAACACGACTTTGGAAATAGAACATCCACTCGCATGCATACATGTCACGTGTCACAAACTCATTACATGGTTTCTCATACCCAAACATATACACGACAAACATTGCTAAATCATTCAAAATCATCACACACATATGTTTATATACATATATCAAACATATAAATATATTTATTACTTCGAATTCCGATACCATGACCTTTACAATCCCCACATTCTATACTTATCAATCAATATTCACCATTCATATACGTATCCAACCAATCACGAACTTCCATTACTCGAAAAAGACTTTAGTCTATATCAAATCAACCTATATAATGCTAAATCGTATACATTTATCAACAACAATTTATCCCAATGACGCACATCTACAGATACTATTACAAATTCTAAAGTCATAACTTATTTCCTTTACCAATCCTTTATACCCAAATCATGCATATCCAATCATGTCATACATATACAAATATGCGTCCATATGTTAATACACATGCTTATACATACTCATACATTTACATACACGAATCCATATTAGTACCGATTCATACACTTCCATACATCTATACATACACATGATCATTAAGTTCATTTCATTTCGACTAAACTACAATAAAATCTCGGATCTTTCTGGAACAACCAAACCAAGTCTTATCTCAATGTTTTCAGCTCCAGTAATCACTACTTTAAGTTCTCATCGCATGTGTTACTTACCTGGCTTCGCGAGCACATCAGGTCCTAGTAACATCTGTCAAAACAAATGGCGAAAATATCGTCAGAATGACGATTTACGGTATTCTCGACTAAACTACGATAAAATCTCGGATCTTTCCGGAACAACCAAACCAAGTCTGATCTCAATGTTTTCAGCTCCAGTAATCTTAAATTCTCGGTTTACGTATTTTTGGAAATTCTTCCGAAAATGTTTCTGCAAACGCTACGGAAGGGTCTCGAACCCTCCGAACCTACCGGAATTTATCTAAACACTATCTTATCATCACATATAACTCATATCTATCATTACGATCAAAAACATATTAATACATGGAAAACCCACGTTTACCAAAAACTTGCATAATTTATCAGATCGCTCTAATTCGTTCCGTTTTCACTCGCATTCTACTAGATGCACATATTCAATATCTAAATACTAAAATAATTCATTTATATCAATACTCTACTCTACGAATCTACTGGATACATCCGAACATTTAACTATAAACTTGAAATTTTTGGATTTTTACCTGGAGGTCTTACCGAGATTTCGATGGCATATACGGTCTCCAAATGGTCCCTATGAACGTGCTGGAATCGACGAAATTCTGATCGGAGCTACTGTTCATCGTGGGTCACTATTCATCTGAATATTCCTTACTCATTTTACGTGCAACCGAGCACGGATCGGAAAAATCATCACCGTCATCCTTTAGTACTCTTCGAGAGTTTCGATTTGGGGGTGGCTCGGGCCGTGAAACGAAGCGACGAGCCCGGATCGAACAACCCATGACACGCACATTTCCTTCTCTCTCTGGCCGCTCGCCGGTGTCCTGGGGCTGCCACCGGCCACCATAAGGTGGAGGGGTGGCTGGCGCACCCCCCTAACTGGTCGCGCCGGCCCGCGGTGGCCGGCACGCCACCAGAGCGACCATGGGAACTCAAACACGTTTGGGGACGTGCGGGGGATTTGTAATGGCTTTGCCAGTTTTGAAATTTATGAAAACTAGAGAGTATTTATAGACAATTCGGAAAATTTCATTCTGACCCCCGAAAATTTACAATTAAGTCATTGTCATGGGGCTTTCTCAGAAATTCACGTTTTGAAGCTCTTCTAATATAAATTTCGAAAAGTGTTCAACACAAAAATTGTTCATCTCGGAAAAATGAGTCTGATAGTTTAAAAATAAACTCAATCGGAGTTTGTTTGCAATTTTTATAGCCGAAACAAAAAACATTTTACGCATAAAATGATATAATCAAAAATCGTATAATCGGTTCTCAGAACCACGCGTTTTCTAATGCATCAAATCTATATTCTAAAAGATTTAGAGCTATATTTCAACACTTAAACTCTTATTCTTCGATATAGTCTCATTCTGAGACTCGATCTACAATACAAAATCCTTCCGGAAGAGTTTCCGAATTTATGGATATTACCATTTTCAATCTTCGTGTTTTTCACCTTGAAGACTTCTTGTTCTCCTGTTTTCTGTGTTTGGTGTGAAATCGTCTTTGTTAAACCTTCAACACAAACCAAAACCCAACTTCCTAAGCCTTCAGAGTTCTCTAGGAGGAAGATTGGCAGTCGGAGTTCCGGCGTCAGAGCTTACAAAGGTTCTGAAGAAATCGTGGGGTACGGGCTCGAAGAGTTCTTCGAGTTCTTGCAGTTTAGAGGTACTAGAGTCGGTGGAGTTTCCCCATAGGTCTTGTACCACCGCTGTAAGTATTTCTCTGTTATAGTGGATTTTGGGCTGGTAGCTGAGATACCCGGAGTGTTTTTTTTACTCGCACGAATTTTCCACTTCGTCGCCAAAATATTTGTGTTGGTTTTATGCGGTGATTTTATTGTTGTTTTTATTTATTTACTTTGATTAAATTTGTGTTATTGATTTAATATTTGGCATTATATTATTGTTGCTTAGAGTTAAAGTTGCTTATTGAGAATCCATAGAAACCTTAGTAGGGAACTTGTCTTGATTTATTATATTAAACTCCGCATAGGGTCAGAACATAGGATAAATATTAACTTTTGTTGGAGTTTCTACGTCCCGAGGATCGAATACAAAGCAAGAAATAAGTATGCGAATACATCATGAAGTTGCGGAATACTCACATCGATCGGTTGAGCGACGTGCGAGGCAACAAAAAAAATTATTTTCTACCTCCATGGACTGCTCGGCAGAGGCAATGAAACAGCTCACTGTTTTCGGTCATTGTTGCTCCTTGAACAAGCTCCAAACTTCGTCAAACGATTCCAAGCTCATGGGTGGACTTCCCTATCACCTTCGCATGTCTCTCGGAGTGCTAGCTCCCTTGATTTTTGCCACAAAAATCAAACACTTTTGCTTCCCAATTTTCTTCTGACTCTCGGCAGTGGGCAGCCAAAAACAGAAGAAAAATGCCCTCATGGGCGTGAGTGAAGAGAGGAAAGAGAGGAGAGAATGTGTTGAATGATTTCCAAAATCAAAGACCTTAAAATGATATATACCAAAATTTGGTATATGTTCATTAATTTCTTAACATTTGAGTGTCCAACACTCAATCACCAACCAACTACTTCCATCACAAAAAAGGTGATAAAGTTGACTAGTCGAGTGACGCTTGATTTGACGCTTGACGTGACTTGCATGCCGCACTAGAATTCGAAATGCGAATGTGCTCGCAAACATTCCCGGGCTCGGGTTCGCTAATTCCAAATTAACGAATTTTCCGTTGCGACGTAATTAAATGATTACGCCTAGTGAAATCACTATTCACGTCGCAAACGAATTAATTCTAAATTAATTCGTTCGCCCGAATTAAAATCTAATTTTAATTCCGCGTCGAAATCCAATTTCGTATAATATATCGAATATATTATTATCGATTAATTCCAAATTAATCGTTATCTCTCTTTAAATGATTTTTATCCCAGATAAAATATCTCTGTATTAATCCCAGATTAATTTTCTCTCTCATCTTATTAATCCTAGATTAAATAAAAGTGCGAGTCATACGTCATAGGTGAATCTTCAGGAAGCGACCCATGAGATCCCCAGATATGTTGGTAGTAAATTCGGTCGTCGGACTATCCGAACACGTAAGTACCTAGTACTACGTTTGTACCGATTTACAAAACAAAGTTGGCTTCTAGCAAAGCTCCATGCCTACCCAATTCTCCAGAAATATCCTTACATGAATAAGGATCTATATCAGGCGTAGTATACATAGTATTACGTATTTCGATCCAGTATCAGATGATCACATGCAAGGCCTGGGGCTGGTATAGTGTATGCCCCGTACGAAGCATATATCGGATTAAGAGCAACTAGTCTTTTATTATCGGATAATCATGACCAAGTCATATTATCCCGACGATTGCAACCTTTTTAGAGAACCAGTTCTGTATCCTTACGTGATCATCATCTCCATATGACTGGAGTGACACTTCCGTCTTGACATCACACCCAACACACTACGATTATCGATATACCCAGAAGAGGCGTACATAGAACCGGTTAAAGCCCTGGACGACCAAAACCAAAGTATATTGATTGTCGCAAGTATTAGCGGTGCAAGTCTCAGGTTAAAACCAAATACACCTACCCTGATTTCGGACTTCCATAGACACATAGTCATACTACCAATGGAATTCCGAGGGGGTCTATCCAGAGCGAAGCAGTTTCCCGTACCATCGATAAAACACAACCTCCTATTACACTTGCATGAGTATCATATACCCAAATATATAAGAACTATGTCATTATGCCCTCACAACGCGCACAAGTGTAATACTAGTTTTTTACGTATTTATCGATGTCCAATCTCGATAATACTCTGACTATGGATATTTAATGATTTATCCTTCGTGGACTGATACTGTCTCATATCATTCTCAATCCAGGAACAAATCATAATGACCTCCTATCATTTATATATCTTGGTGATCTAATCACAAATGATAAGAGAGCAATCTCCTTTGTCACATAGTTAATTTATAAACAACACAATGATCTGTACAAATAGTGACGCTATAGGTCATAATTGTCCAACAATCCCCCACTTGTCCTATAGCCAGTCACTCAACTGTCTGACACCCGAACTATGTACGGTTGGCTCAAACTGCTGAGAAATGCTTTCGTCAGCGGATTTGCATGATTATGGTCTGATGCGATTTATTATGATCATCACATCGCCACGATATATGATCCGAATGAATCAGATGAATATCGAAGTATGTATCTGGATCGTTGATGAGACCGTTAATTCTTTAGCATGTGTTGTAGCCTAGCTCAGCTGCTAACAGAATTACATCTAATCTAATTAGATTTATTATCGACCCAAATGGCTTCTATTGCCTGACTCAGCTGCAGCAATAACCCGCATTTGTTGTTTATTCGGTAACAATATCTTGCGTGGAAGATTTCCAGCTTACTGTATCGTTATTCAAACTGTATAGTACCGTTTTGCGACTTATAGTCGTTTAATCGGTTGGAAACTTTCAATAGTGATCATAGTCACTTCAAGTTCTCCATCTCCATAGTTTAAGACATCATCCTTAGATCTCTAAGATACTAAGTATGTTCTTAACATCAATCCAGTGACTATCACTGGATTGGCCTGATTGTGACTCCATATGCTCAAAGCGTATGAGACACCAGGTCGCGTACATTTTTCAATGTACGAGTTCTCGGAGAGTTTCAACAACTTTTAGATCTATCCCAATAGATATTTATTCCTAGAATAAAAGTTGTTTCTCACAAGAATTATATAGAGAATTTTCTCGAAAACCAAGCTTTCACCGATAGTTTTATGGGAATATCATTTCCAAGAAATGACATATGTTATCATTATTTATAGGACAGCCACTGTCAGTGCGCTCCCACTAACCATCTTATATACACAAGAATCATTTACGTTTTGAATTAAATCATAAACCATTATGATTACATCAAAACGATAATTCTAAGAACCTAATGATTGCTTCAATCCAAACATGGATCGAATAACCTGCCAACTTTGTTTGCTAGTTTTGGTACGAAAAAACCGACAGGATGTTGTAAACATCCTCCAAAAGGTTTCATTTTCAGGAAAGCGATTTTCCCGTAAAGCTGTCATATTTCATAAATGAAACACGCAGCTTTAGCAAGCATTATCCAAATGGATTTACCGTGGCAACAAGTAAAAGGTTGAATCGTAATCAACACAATGTTGATAACGATACATTTTCGCTAAAAGCCTAGCTTTATACGTTGGTATGTTGCCTTCTATGTATGTCTTCCTTGAAGACTTATATAGTACCAATAGGCACAATGCCTTATGGTATATCAACTAGTATCCAAACTTGGTTGATATACATGGAATCCATTTCGGATTCATGGCACTTTGCCATAGTAGGGAGTCGATACCTTGCATCACTTCCTCATACGTAGTCAGTTGGTATTCCTCAAAAGATTGACATCTTTACGAGGTGAGATCAGAAACCCATACCCCAAGTTGTTTTCTGATTCTCTCCGACATACGATGTTCTTGTGTATTCGAAGATTAATGGTATAGTTTCATCCTTGATGAACTATTTATGTGTTCCATTAAGGAATCAGTGCCTGGAATAATATTACTCCGATTTTCATCGAGTTTTACTATCGTACCACTTACCACTGCATATCGGTATTCCTCTTAGGAAAACCGCATGGTGAGCAACAATTGAATTGTTTCTCTTGTGAGTTGTATAAGTACTATACTTATGGTATCCCTAGGATAACCTACAATTGGCACTTATCCTGTTTGGGTTTTAGTTTGGTATCATCCAAACATATGCCTAGCATTCCCAAATGTTCAGGAATGAGAAACCTAGTTTCTTTTCCTGTTAATATCTAATATGAAATCTGTCAAACAGATTTTTTTTATGGAACCTTATTCAAAATAAGTTCTGCACTGTTAATACGTATTCTTTGAAGGAAATGGTAGCTCAGAGCGACTCATGATTAACCTTATCATGTTCAACAAAATTCGGTTACTCGGTTCGGACACACCGTCAAATTGACATGTTCCGGGAGGAGTCCTCATTGAAAGAATACTATACTCTTTCAAGTATATTAGAAACTTATTGCTTGAGTATTTTCCATTACGGTCTTACCGTGACGGTTTAATACTTTAGCCGATCTGTTTGTCTATTTCGTGTCGAAACTTTAAAAGTTTACGATTTGTGTTTCAAAAGAAACACATAACCATAACGCGATGCCACATCCGTAAAGGTCACGAAATATTCATTTTCATTTCTAGCCTAGCTAGATATGGGCCCATTTGCTTCACTATGAACTAGAGCTAACAGATCGAAGGCATTTACACTTTTACCAAGTAAATGTGTTTTAGGCACTTTGCCCAATAAACTAGATTCGTAGACTTTATTTGAATAGAATCAAATATGTCCTAGTACCCACTCTTCGAAAGTGTGGATATACGAGTCTTGTTCAATTGTGTCTCAGACAACAATGCCACATTTAAGTTTCTTCTGATCAAATCAGTTTGAGCTATTTATTTGTCATGTTTATGTTTGAGATTTATTTATATTCAAAATATAAATTCTGTTATTCACATCTAATGTGTATATCTCAATATCATCTTTATAAAATAAAACACTTTAGTGTTCTAGAATATAAAGGTAAATCAACAACGGATTAAACACTGATATAGAGATAATGTTTCTAGTCAAACTAGCTACATTATAACAGTTTCTAAATTTAAGTACACACCCAGAGGGTAGTCCCTAAACTTAGGTATCTACGGTTGAAACAGCGACTTTCGTCCCGTTTCCGATTCGCAGATAAATCTCAACTGAAGTCAGTATCCTGCTCATAGAAGATTCTGAACAACAGTATATATTTATGTATCACACTAAGTATCTAAAATCCAATTTTAATACTAGTAGTGAACATAATATGACAAACATATTTGAAGTCGGAGCCTTGCTCGTCTTCAATTCCTTCATGTCTGCCTTGTCCAAACGGTAATCACGCTTCCGCGATCCCGTTTGCCACAATTTAGGCAGACATTGTGGGATATGTCATTTATCTTCCCAGAAGATTATAATGATTTTGCCTTTGACTTTTTCAATACTCCAGAAGCCTTTGGCCAAGCCTGGGCCTTCTAGAATATCGAAGTAATGTGCGTCTTTGCGCTATTTGCCTTATTGCAAAGTTTGACTTTATCTCCTTGAGAATAGTCATTAACTCTCCAAGAGTTATTATTGCAATTTTTAGTACTTCTAAAATCTAATTATAGATCTATGAAGATCCTTCAATTTCAATATCATACTTTAAGGATCTAACCCTTAGTTCTGACAAAGAAATATGAGTCTACTGCGACAAGCTTAATGGATTAAGCACTTAAGTTATCATTACATAAATCTTCCAAAGATTATGCTCGACTATTTGCTTAACTCCGGGCTTAGGCCTAATATGTTATTTTATCAAATAAAGTAACTTATTAGTTTCCAGGACCATCCTGAAATTTTATTCCCAATTTTGAAAATTAAACCATTTAAATACATTTTCCTTAGAATTATGTTTTAAAATGTCAATCTTTCAATTATTTCTTGATTCTAATAGTCCAACTATTTAATCAATGATTTCAGGTACTATTAAATATAATGATTATTATAGTCCAACTATATTGATCAACTATACTTTTAATTTGTTTGAATACAGTCCAACTGTTTATTAAAACAACAATTAAATATTAGTCCAACTAACATTTAATCTATTTGACGAATGATATTTGATTTGAGCGAGTATGGCAAGTAATTAAACGAGTATTGCAAATTCAATTCTTGCCTCCCACTATTTTTTTGCGAGCCTCTAACCGCTGTCGAGTACTCGGGAAACCGTGTTTCCTAGCGGGCTAGGATCCCGTTAAATATCACACAATCTTGACTTTGGCCAACAAATTGTATGATAATTAACTAGGTAGATCTCTAAGATCAATTGGATCCAATCCAATTCCTAGATCCAGTAGGGGGACATCCAAGTCCGAAACATATATCTTATATATGCCAATACATCCAATGTATTGCCTAACCATTTTCCTCTGAATCAACTAAGCATTGACTTTGGCACAACAAACTTAGTGATCCCAGTCAAGCGTGACCCATTGACCATGGAAAGCTTCGTAATCAATGTCGATGGACAATAAGTGGTCTTGACTTTGGCCAACAAACCACAACTTGGACAAGACACCAATATGGAACAAAGCTCTCGTGATTCAAACACATCATCGACGAACAAAGGCCTTGACTTTGGCCAACGAGCCAATGCCAGTCTCGGATCTTGAGTAAGAATCACTCAATGGAAGGGAAAATGCTTAATATTTTGCGAGGGTTTTTCGCGTGCAAATTGACAACCAATTTATTATCTTTGTTAAGGTCTCATCATCATACACCCTTAAACATGCATTCTAAACACATAATAAAGCGCTTATGAAAAAATAATGATATGCGGATGGATACTTTACACATCGATCCTAGATCAAATCTCTCCATTTCTCTCTCCCGCTAGCACAAGTATTTACTTCTACCTGTTACACTACACTTTTAAAGAAACCTCATTTACATTGAGGGGAATATGTGAGAAGAGAATACGAAGAATAAAGAGGTAATAAGGTTGGACACGCAGGTCCAATTAATAAATTCCAAATTTATTACAACAATTTCTAAAATTGCCCCACCCATCTAATATCCATCCGATATACATTATTCAAGCATCGCAACCATGTATTCACACAAGCATGTTATAAATCAATCTAATCAAATTAATTAATCTGATAATTAGTGATCATCCAATGTTCAAACAACGATTTGATTTTTCTCGAGTCAAACTCATTTTGCGAATAAGTACTCAAAGTACGAATTCTTGAATTAAATTAAACTACAAAATTAAATCCAATTCAATTTGTATTTAATACTAATTCGCTATTTAATTCCAAATTAAATACTACACTTTATTTAACAAACCTTTACGACTTAAATTCCAAATTTAATCGTTACGGGTCTCAAAGCCCGATTAACGTCCAACGTCAATTTAATTAAAGTCCAATGGGCTTTTAATTAATTTAAGGCGTGGACTTTTGGTCAACTCGGGTCAAACCGAATAACCAAAGTCCAATCCGGGAATTACCCCATAAGCCTAGAAATCAATTTAGGCCCATTAGGCCCAATTAAACTTTAAAGGTCTATTAGTCACATTTGGGCTTTATGGAAGCGGTTTTGGGCCTAATTGGATCCAACCAATTTTGCCTAAACCCAACTTAGTACAACCAAGCCCAATAAGCCCAATAACAACTTTAAAAGCCCAATTTAACAAAATAGGCCCAAATAATTAAATTACCAAATTCCAAATTCCCAATTTATTTAAACAAAGTGCATTACACAATTAATTACCCAAATCAATATTTCTAAAACATCAATTAGCCTAATTAATCATGCTTATCATTATTAAATTATGTCCAACACAATTTAACAAATATCAAACCCATATACATGTTATATTAGTCTCGGCCAAGGGGGAATTTTATGCCCAAATCAAATTCAATCCAATTAAATCAATTCAACATTAAATCAATATCCCCAAATGATTTCCAACACATCCAATGATCAAAATCAAAAAAATCCAAGACAATTTAGGGCATGCTCATTTTCGGCCAAGCCATAAAATTTGGGGAAATTTGTTCCAAACACAATTTAATCAAATTGATCCAATCAATCATCCAAAACATCAATTAAGCATATTAAATCATCCAATTTCATATTCATGCTCAAAATCAATTTTACCCAAATTTTAAGCCTTAACATTTTTCATGCTTTTACTCGCTCTGATACCATTTTTGGAGTTTCTACGTCCCGAGGATCGAATACAAAGCAAGAAGAAATAAGTATGTGAATACATCACGGAGTTGCGGAATACTCACATCGATTGGTTGAGCGACGCGCGAGGCAACAAAAATTATTTTCTGCCTCCATGGACTGCTCGGCAGTGGCAGTGAAACAGCTCACTGTTTTCGGCCATTGTTGCTCCTTGAACAAGCTCCAAGCTTCGTCAAACGATTCCAAGCTCATGGGTGGACTTCCCTATCACTTTCGCATGTCTCTCGGAGTGCTAGCTCTCTTGATTTTTGCCACAAAAATCAAACACTTTTGCTTCCCAATTTTCTTCTTGACTCTCGGCAGTGGGCTGCCAAAAACAAAAGAAAAATGCCCTCCATGGGCGTGAGTGAAGAGAGGAGAGAATGTGTTGAATGATTTCCAAAATCAAAGACTTAAAATGATATACCAAAATTTGGTATATGTTTCATTTAATTTCTTACACATTTGAGTGTCCAACACTCAATCACCAACCAACTACTTCCATCACAAAAAATGTGATAAAGTTGACTAGTCGAAGTGACGCTTGATTTGACGCTTGACGAGACTTGCGTGCCGCACTTGAATTCGAAATGCGAATGCGCTCGCAAACATTCTCGGGCTCGGGTTCGCTAATTCCAAATTAACGAATTTTCCGTTGCGACATAATTAAATGATTATGCCTAGCGAAATCACTATTCACGTCGCAAACAAATTAATTCTAAATTAATTCGTTCGCCCGAATTAAAATCTAATTTTAATTCCGCGTCGAAATCCAATTTCGTATAATATATCGAATATATTATTTATCGATAATTCCAATTAATTAATTCGTTATCTCTCTTTAAATGATATTTTATCCCAGATAAAATATCTCCGTAATTAATCCCGGATTAATTTTCTCTCTCATCTTATTAATCCCAGATTAATTAAAAGTGCGAGTCATACGTCATCGGTGAATCTTCGGGAAGCGACCCATGAGATTCCCGTATATGTTGGCAGTAAATTCGATCGTCGGACTATCTGAACACGTAAGTACCTAGTATTACTTTTGTACCGATTTACAAAACAAGGTTGGCTTCTAGCAAAGCGTCATGCCTACCCAATTCTCCAGAAATATCCTTACAGGAATAAGGATCTATATCAGGCGTAGTATACGTAGTATTGCGTATTTCGATCCAGTATCGGATGATCACATGCAAGGCCTGGGGCTGGTATAGTGTTTGCCCCGTATGAAGCATATATCGGATTACGAGCAACTAGTCTCTTTATTATCGGATAATCATGACCAAGTCATATTATCCCGACGGTTGCAACCTTTTTAGAGAACCAGTTCTGTATCCCTACGTGATCATCATCTCCATATGACTGGAGTGACACTTCCGTCTTGACATCACACCCAACACACTACGATTCTCGATATACTTAGAAGAGGCGTACACAGAACCGGTTAAAGCCATGGACGACCAAAACCAAAGTATATTGATTTTCGCAAGTATTAGCGGTGCAAGTCTCAGGTTAAGACCAAATACACCTACCCTGATTTCGGACTTCCATAGACACATAGTCATACTACCAATGGAATTCCGAGGGGGTCTATCCGGAGCGAAGCTGTTTCCCATACCATCGGTAAAACACAACCTCCTATTACACTTGCATGAGTATCCTATACCCAATATATGATAAATGTGTCGTTTGTGCCCTCACAACGCGCACAAGTGTAATACTAGTCTTTTACATATTTATCGATGTCCAATCTCGATAATACTCTGACTAGGGATATTTAATGATTTATCCTTCGTGGACTGATACTGTCTCATATCATTCTCAATCCAGGAACAAATCATAAGGACCTCATATCATTTATATATCTTGGTGATCTAATCACAAATGATAAGAGAGAAATCTCATTTGTCATATAGTTAATTTGTACAACAACACAATGATCTTTACAAATAGTGACGATATGGGTCATAATTGTCCAACAATTTTCACTCTGACTCATCATCCAAATACTCATATACATACATAAATTTCAAACATATGAATATACGTATTACTACGAATTCAAATATTATATCTTTAACAATCCGCATATCTCTCACTTATCGATCAAACATACTCAATTTTAAAATTTTTATCTGAAAATATTTGATACAGAAACTTATCAATTAAACATACCCATCCAGGAAGAGCTTAGCTCATACTCATTTCTTATCACACTTAACAATTCCAACCTCCATACAGATAAATCGCATGTATGAGTCAATAACAAACTTACTCAAATAGCGTACACATACATATGCTAATACAATTCCAGAAATAATAACTTATTCCATTTACAGATCTTATATACTTCAAATTATACATATATGAACATCATATACATATACAAAATACTTATACATATACATATTAATTTACATATACATATACATATACCATTACATGTTCATACACTTACGTACATCAATACATACATATAGACATTAAACTCATCAAACATCTCACTTCATATCATAGCAATAATAAAAATCCATGTCTGTGGTGGTCCATTAACTTAACTATACATAATCTTAAACTCTGTTATCAAAATCACCTCTTAACTATCCTCGTTTTATCATAAATATTTCAATCATCTCTATATATTTAAACATGAATCAACAATTCAAGTACTCATCGCATGGGTTACTTATTTGGCTTCACGAGCACTTCAGGTCCTAGTCAAATCTATCAAAATAAATGGAAAAATACCGTTAGAATCGCGACTTACAGAATTATCGACTTAACAATGATAAAATTTTGAATCTTTCCAGGACAACCAGATTAAGTCTGATTTCAATAATTTCAATTTCATTAATCTTAAATAATCTTACAAACTAATCCAAGTCACCATTTAACTTAAATCGTCCGTTTACATATATTTGGAAAATCTTCCGAAAAAATTTCCATAAATATTTCGAAAGGGTTCTGAACCCTCCAAACCTACCCGGATTCATCTAAACATTATCGTATCATCATATATATAACTCATATTTATCATTACATTTAGGAAAACATCAATACACGTTAAACCCAATTTTACCAAAAACTTGCATAATCTATCGAATCAATCCAATTCATTCCGTTTTCACTCGGATTCTACCATATACACTTATTCAATATACCCATGCTCAAATAATTCAATTTATATTATTACGCTACTCTACTAAGCTACTTGATACATCATAATATTTAACGGCAAATTTGAAATTAGCGAGTTTTTATCGGGAGGTCTTACCGAGATTCTGAGCGCCTATACGGACTCCCAATGATCCCACGAACGTGCTGAAATCAACGAAATTTTGATCGGAGCTACTGTTCATTCGAGGGTATTGTTTACCATTTCTTCCTTCCGCGTTTCACGTGCAACAGTGCATGAAACGGAAAAAATATTACCATCAACTTGTAGTACTTTATGAGGGCTTCGATTTGGCGGATGGCTCGGGCCGTGAAACGAAAAGATGAGTTGAGATCGAAAAACCCATCTCTCGTGCATCTCTCTCTCTTTCTTGCCATTTTTCAGAATTCTGGGGCTTCCTCCGGCCACCACAAGATGGAGGGGTGGCCGGCGCACCCCTTTGGGCCGTCGCGCCGGCCAACGCGACTAGGTTTCTCCAAAGACGAATTTATGGACGAGGGTCGAGTGGAGGAGTTTGGGAAGCTATGCCATTTTCACAATTGTTAGAAACTTTAAGGTATTTATAAAATTGTTTTGGAAATTATGTTTTGACCCCCGCGAAATTGCTGCTAGGTCCCTGTCATGGGGCTTTCTCGAAAATTTATATTTTGGAAGCCCTTCTAATATAAATTTCAAAAAGTGAACAACACGAAAGTTGTTCGCCTCGGAAAAACTAGTCCAATGATTTAAGAATTAGATCAATCAGAGTTTATTTTCTATTTTTATAGCCGAAAAAAACAAACTTTCCGCATATAAAAATATATACGGAAATCGCGTAATCGGTTCTCGAAACCACGGGTTTTCCAACGCGAAGAAGCTTCACTTTAAAACATTCCAACCTATTTTCCAACACATAAGCCCTTATTTTGGAACATCATCTAGTTTTAAAACCTAAACTTTAATTCGGAAACCTTCCAGAACTGTTCCGAAAAATTTTCAGGATATTACACTTTTAAAATGTTTTCTTTTTCACAATAAAAAGAAACACACACACACATTTATTAGGGTTGGTGCTCGGAGAGCCAATCCATAATTTATTTATGTCTGATTCATGAATACGAGCAATATCATTTTCCATAATATTACTTATTTATGGTTGCACCTCTTGTCTTTTATTATATATATTCGATCTAATTCTTTAGATTGAAACTAAATCGTGTTTAGTGATATATATATTAGACAAAGACCCGATAACATATAATGTAGTGCGCAATTACAACGTAGCTTGTAATTGACATTGGGAAGCATCACTACTATAAATATATTATCAAATTAAGTTCCTGGTCAAGATTTACTGACACGGGTCGGTTAGTAAAATCTGTTGAGACTAGTACATGTCGTAAATCGGACTTGGTCCGATGGTTTATCCCAATGAACCATTAGTCTCAGGAGACTCGTATAGACGTGTAGGTGTTTA